>CP045905.1:504767-532522 GCA_013387185.1 Caligus rogercresseyi
CTATTTATTTGCAAGTTCCTTAAACAATTTGAATATTTGGAGAGTTACTGTGATTAGAAATGGGATTTAGATTATTTAAGAAACTCTAGAGAATTCCATTAAGGAACTTGCAAATAAAAAGGCAAACATGTTTTTTTTCTTCGTAACACATCACAACGCAACCTCATGATTTATTATAATATAATTTGATCAATACTGTTCATACTAAATTGATCTTTTCTTTACTTTCATCCCAGATATCTAAATTTATCAAACTGTTCTGAAATGCATTGACATAAACGAAAATAAAGGAGTTTTTTCAGCGCATGCGCAGTGGCTTCGTGGTAAGCAGGATGGAAAGGTTGTTGGTATTCTTGCCTTCGATCTGTCTTCTGCCTTCGATACTGTCGACAAAAATCAACTGTTACCCAAACTTGAAGCACTTGGGGTCAGGGGAACTCCATTACAATGGTTTTCCTCCTATATGTCTGGAGGTAGACAATGTGTCGACTGGAATGGTGCGAAGTCCTCCCTTCTACCGGTCAAGTTTGGTGTTCGCCAGGGAAGCATCTTGGCCCTCTGCTCTACTTGACCCTAGTTGCAGATATGCCTGCCTGTCTGGGCATCCATGACGAAGACAACTCTGGATACGCAGATGACACCTGCATTTGGGCTGTGGCAACGACCTCACCACCATCGGGAGACTTCTAACAGAAAGGGCAGAAGCGTTCTATCGTTTTGCGACGGGGAATGGTCTCAAAATGAACGCCTCCAAGACGCAGCTCCTCATTGGTGGTAGTGCCAAGGCTTCTGAGGTCAAAACATTTACCATACCAATAGATCGAGTAGATGTGAGGCCATCCAGGACAATTGAGCTCCTTGGAGTCACGTTCGACGCTGCTTTCTCCACCAGTCCCCATGAGGCCAATGTGGTGCGGTCAGCAAAACAGTGTGCGGCGCTGATTAGTCGTCTTTCGTTCCACCTCCCACGCGGAGTATATTTGCAACAGTTGGCCAAAGGTCTTATGCTGGGTCGAGTCAGCTACGCTGCCGCGGTGACCAATGTACCTCGACTAAAAACCGACGTAACTGGTCCACCGAAGGCTGCAAGATCGATCCAGGTTTCCATAAACAACGCAGCTAGGTCTTTACTTGGCGTAAGGGCTAGCGTTCACATGCGGATCGATGATCTGCTCCACAAGGCCGGACTTCCATCCCTTAATGGGATATCAGTTCGGGCTGTGGCTATGGAAACCTGGAAATGCTTTGCAAGCCGGGATGGTAGCAATGGCGACCGAAACCCGGTAGGCAAGATCTTATTCGGTGCCCAAGGTGGGGTCAGATCGACTCGTTCTCGGACTGCCGGCCTCATCCGATCTCCTCTCCCTAAGTCGGTGGCCACATTTGTCACCAGTGCTGCAGTTATTTGGAATAGTAGTCCTAAGCTTCGCAACGCCAAAACCATGAGGGAAGCCTATGTAGTTGCCAAGTCTTTGGAAAAATGTGCCCCTATATAGCAGACGATAGTGTTTTTTTTAAATTTTATTTATTTTTGTTTTAAATTTAAGGGGTTTTTTTTTTCTTCGAAGAAACCTTTTGTTTTTAATTATATATTTATATTTTAGTATTTGTTCGATTTATATAGTTTTATATATATATATTATACATTGTATAACTTTTTTTTAAATTCCTGACATCCCTGACTAGCCGAAGGACTAGGATGTTTCTTGGGGAAATAAAGACGATTACACACACACATTTTATAATAATTATAGTCAATAAACTTGAAACAAAAAAATACAGCCGCTTAAATAGAACACTAAAAAATGATCATCTTTTTGAAATATATAGACTATTTTTTTCGAATAGTACGAAAGATATTGAAATTATAAAACTGATTTGAAAGGCATTAACATACTAGAAAAATAAATATGCATGACATTTGTGGTTATTCTTATTTTGCGCGAAGATATTTGGGCGTGAACCATTAAAAATGATGAAAATCCTGGTTTTTAAAAAGACCATAAAGTCCAAACCTTTTTTCGGATGATAATTGAGTGACATTTTGGAATCTACGTAAGAAATGGAACTCAAATCAGGAATTTAGCCCAGGGGCAAAAAAAGACCAAAATTTGTTACATAGTGTAATTATTGGTAAATAGCAGGCTTGTTGATCGGAGTTTTTTCTGATCGGCGATCAATAGCGATATAGCGATATTTGATCGCTGATCGGAGTATCGCAAAAGGTCCTGATCTTTATATCTTTTGATCGTAAGAAAATCACTAATAAATAGCGATCCGATCAATTTGTATAAAATAACTAAATTAAAAAAATGTTGTAATAGGATTTTCGAGACAAACCCTACATTTCTTAAAACTTAACTAGCTGTCACATTGACCAAAATCCATTCCAACAACTAATATTTGTTTAGAAAACACAAAAACTGACAGCCACTAATGGAAAAAGCCAGTGTGTGCTATCCTGATATATTTTTTGTCCTAAAATTTACAGACAGGCGACTATGTAGAAGTCATTGTTTTGGAGCTCATAGGCTATGGGAACATTTATTTTGGCATCTCCTGTCTTAAAGTATGCAGACATATGTCAATTGTGGAGCCAGAGTGTTGGAGCTCATAGGCTATGAGAAACATCATTCTGATATTTCTGTCCTAAAATATACAGACAAGCGCCTTAGGAGAAGTCATTTTTGGATCTCATAGGCTATGGGAAACAACCATTCCATTGCCATATAAAGATGAATGCTTATAAAGCTTTGACTGTATATACAGGGTCTTGCAGGTAAATCCGCACAAAGTTCAATATCCTCCAGATCCAAAATGGAACAAAGCGATACCTATTTGAATAAGAAAGTTGTTTATTAGACATAAAACAAGATTACTATTCAATTTGGCCACCATCAGCCTCAAGGATGTCCTCCAAACGACGCCTGAACCTCTCACAGTCCGTGGAGACCTCCGCAGGATCCAGCTTGTTTATCTCCGACTTTATGAAGGCCTTCAGGACGCCATATTGCTGTGGGTGTGGCGTACACCTCCTCTCCAACTTCCCCTACAAGTAGTAGTCGCATGGGTTCAGGTCGGGGCTGTTGGGGGGCCAGGTGTTGAAGTCTCAGAAGTTGGAACATTCTTCTTCATCCAGGACTGCACAAGTTTGGCCGTGTGGGCGGGCGCCGAGTCCTGCTGGAATGTGTACGGATCCGGAGGCCACAGAGTCCATCCAGGGGACAACGACAGGTGGACCTCACGCTTCCTGGCGAGGATGGACATGGGCGTCCCCGATTGGCTTTGATGGACCTCTTGAGACCAGCCACAAATGTGGGCGTGCAGATTCGGTCACTCCTAGGCTTGTGCTCCTTCCTCTTGGACATCCCTGACTCCTCCTACTTCTTGGTGATGTCGTAGACCGTCCTCCTGGGGTACTTGAGCAGCTTGATGATGACTGTCGGACGGTGCCCTGCGCACAGCAACTCGATGACCGTGTCCCTCCGGGTCTGCTCCATCTCCGTATCAGTGTATTTGTTTTGTTTTCGGGCGCAATTCGACAGTAAATTCACGAAACCTCCCACATGTACAATATCTAAGCTCTACTTGCACTCCTTATGGATCTGAACGAAGTTGAACTTTGTGCGGATTTACCTGCAAGACCCTGTACATTTAAATTTTACTTAGAATTAGTATTACATAGGTAATTTTTTTGTTGATCGCAATTAAATTGATCGGATCGCTGATCGGAAAAATCCCTGATCGCTATATCGCAAAGAATTTATGATCGCGATTTTTGATCGGATCGCTATTTTTTCCTGATCGCTCACAAGCCTGGTAAATAGATACAAGACGACATCCTATAGATACTCACCTTGCATTAAAATAGCATCAACAGCTTGAAACCAAGTCATATTGGGCTTACGAATTCAAAAACAAGCTCATAGACAGGGATGGCCTTCATGCATGTACATCACCTTACCTTGTTGGTATTAGCCTTGGATATAGTAAATGTAAGGCTGTGATAGGCCATATATCTCCAACAGCCTTTACCACCGTGAGATTCATTAATTCAGTAAAAAAAGCTGAAAGAACCAGTAAAGACATTGATAGTGTGGACATAGTCAAATGGCTCCAAAAAATATTTTCCAATCAGCTTCATGATAAACCTTCCTTTTGGATTATGAAGGATCAACCTGAAAACCTTTTGGGATATGTTTGCTGCCTTTGATCATTGAGAATTTATGCGGGGATTGGAAAATATATAGTCTAATTTGACACCCTGAAATTATGTCTTTCTTTTTCTCCCTTCCTACACCTGCAACAAGAGAATAATCACAGTTTTCTTAGAGGATAAAAGCATAGAGATATAAAGATATAGAGAGCTAATTGGATCCTTCAGAGAAATACGTCATTGTGACTGTAAAAACTTTTAAAAATATATACTGTAACCCTCGATATAACGAACTATATGGGGGGGGGGCAGGGTTGTTATATCCGAAAGTTCGTTAAAAGGGGGCTCTGGAGAGTAAGGTATATCCTGCAGGAGTGACGACGAACTGCCGCTGGACACATTTGGCAGATTAGTGGAGGAAGTCGAAGTCACAGACGCACTGGCTGGTCTCAGACTCTGTCCTAGACCTCTTCTTGGCTGGGGAGGGGCCAGCCTTGAAAAAGTCAGAGATCTTCGTCTGTGTCTTCCTCTGCTGCACCTCACGCATGGTTCAAAACCGCATGATCCGCAGCAGCTCATAATTCGGGTTCGGTAGCCTTAAATATAACAAACTTGGGTTCGTTATATTCGGGGCTTGTTTGGTCATGGACAAAAAAGGTTCGGTAGCCTCAGATATAACGAACTTAAGTTTGTTATATATGAGGCTTGTTCGGCCAGCTCCAGGAATTCGGTATCCTCAGATATAACGAACTTAAGTTCGTTATATCTGAGGCTTGTTCGGCTAGCTCCAGGAGGTTCGTTGTATCCGAAGTTCGTTATACAGAGGGGCGTTATATCGAGGGTTTACTGTAGAGTGTTTTATTCTCTTCATCATTCATAGATTATATCTCTAAGATCAGCTTACGATGACGTAGTATATATTACTTTGTTTATTTTGCACACACAGAAACATTAGAACGCTGTTTCTCTGCCATTGAAGGGAATCAGCTCTCTATATCTTTATATCTCTATGGATAAAAGTGGCAACTTTATTTACTGGTATAGCATATCCATCTATATAAAAATATCTCTCTTGAAAAACTCTCTCTTTGCTTTGATTCCAAAACCCCTCATATGATACTGATCTACATTTGATTTATCTGTATTTTAAAGTTAAAAACTAAATTTATATAATTTTATTTTCAAATAGCTCAAAAATTTCATTTTTCTTTACATTTAGCTGATTGCATCTGACTTTCTTCTGCTCTTGTTTTTTGCAGACTGCCAATTAATGTATATTGAATACCATTTCTGCACTCGAACACGGATTGCCATAAAGGAGTCAGCCCAAACCTCTAGAGAAAGCTCTGCATATAGCATTAGTAATACTTATTTCGTATATATCTTTGATTACATTTCTGGAATGTATTATTACTATAAGGCAATAAGAGCTTACATAATATTTTAATATTTTTTTTTAAGATCATCGACTTAGCCGATAGGATCGTGCAAATTTCAAATTGCTAGATTGCAGATTTTTTACCACTTAGAAAAATAGGGGAATAGAGAATAAGAGATATCACGAACATTTTACACATTATATTTTAATGTTTAACTAAAAGTCTTATAAAAAGTAAGTATTTATTGTATTGTTGGTAGCGTTGTGTCAGTCCTTATCAAGGACCGAAGACTGTAGTCCGGTCTAGTTATTTTTATAAGTCCTTAAAAAAGTATATTCATTTTTTTTATGACGTCATAACCCACATTATGCTCGTCAACATCTCCTATGTTATGAAAAAGACAAATCCTTTATATGAGGAAAGCAACATTTTCAAAGAGCTGATGACAAATATAACATTTTTACATATTTATCAATAACTATTAAATATTGATTTTATTACGACTATACATCTCCAGGCTTAATGACAGTACCTAAACATTAGCCTAAATAATGAAATGTTCCCAAATTGTCTAATATACTATTATGAAATCCTTTTGTTGCTATTGAATTAACGCCAAGTTATAATAGAATATATACCTATAATTTTAGAAATAACAACGTAATTGCTAAAAACTCTTTCAACATTTTATGGATAATTAAAGGACGGACAAAGACAATCTAAAGGGCCGATGGTCCTAAGGACCGATAGGACCGGTCCTAAGACTGGACTGGACCGAATAAATTGAACCGACCACAACATTAATTTTAAGCCATAGTACATTTGTTTTATCTGAAGGATAATGTTCTTCTCTCTTAATTGATGCGCACCACCCTAATGGTCGCGGGCAAAGTGATACTTATAACATAATGTGAATTGCTTTTTAATATCATTATTCCCTCTCCCTTTTTTTGCAACCAATCACGTTCGTGAAGAAAAAAAAACCGTTGGTTATCTTTAGCCTCTAGCAATAATTTTAATTCATATAAACAAGATTATATGCTATAACAAAGAATATCTTATTTTCAGAGCTGCGACTATCGAATGTAAATCGGTATTCGATACTAACGACGGAAGATTTCAAATACCGATTATACGGTATTTGGTAGAAACTACCAAATACCGTACTTATTGACAATCGGTACGGTATGCTTGAAAGTATGACTTTTGTGACTTTCACATAGAGACATAAAGATAAAGAGAGCTTATTCCCTTCAATAGCAGAGAAACGTCGTTCACTGTCGCTTTGCCCACCACAAAACAAAGCAATTTGAGATGCGCTCCTTTGTGTGAAGAACTGAACTTTGCAAAATAAATAAACAACTACAATTTATAGTATTATAGAGCAGATACATAAATATACATCAAAATAAGCAAATATAAGCAAATTTGCATTGAATACTAGAGTACCTGAAAGTGCATTTAATATCAGACAACAAGAGACAGTAAATGATAAAAATCTATAACGTCCATTTCCTACAAAATCGAAGTACATATATAAGATTAATATGTATTTAACTTCAAATATTCTCTAATAAATTATAACAAATTATGTACTTCATTGTCCATAGTAAATACATATGGAGAAGTCACAGAGCAGATACATAATAATTTATCTCTCTTTCTTGTCTACCGTACCGAATATCGATCGATACTGTAGACATATAATGAAATCTCCGAATACCAATATTGATCGGTAGAAGGTATATACCGAATACCGAACCGGCGGTAGATTTTTCTACCGAATCCCAGCTTTGCTTATTTTACTTAGGGCTTGAGAAAACTTTTTGTTTTTTTTGGCACAAAAACAAATTACAAAGCCGGCACAAAAATAAAAAGATCAATAGTTAGCGAAGCATATATCCATTTCAAAAGTCATATTAAACATCTGATAATAATAATATATTATGCATTTTGATATCATTGATATAATGTCTAACGATGTTATGGCCAATAATCTTAATATAATTTAAGTGTATGTGCAATTCATTTTGATATTCATTAGCTAATATAGTTAAAACAAAGATTTCATAAGTTTTCCAATGATGTTATTTCAGAAGCATTACTCATTTCTAATATATTAATTGGAGAGAATGGAGTGATAATAATATACGAAATCTAGAGCGAACAAGACGCTATGTAATCAAAGATGGGAGAGGTTGAGAAACAAGCCTTGCAATAAAGTTTACAAGATAAAACGATATGTTTGCATCATTTAAGAATGAAAACATAACAAACAAAATATTACTCATACAAAGGCTTATAAAAATTATAGTTATTTTTGAGGATAAAGGAGTCGACGGCCTCCCATTAATTTTATCTTGTTCCGGTATCTGCATCCGTCATTAATACAAAAACGTTCCTTTTGTCACTCTTCCTTACCTGTGTGATATAAATATATCTCTGATTTATTATTATGTACCAGACTTGTTGACGTTCGCGAAAGATTGTCGTTCGTCGTACAGAACCTTTTTTCAGAATGACGAGGGAAAAAATTCCTTTTCTTAAAAAAGGACGAACGACAAACGAACGATTCATTCTTAAGCCAACGATCAGCGACGAACGATAACTTTTGGTGAACGAACAATGAACGGCAATATTTCGCGAACGTTAACAAATCATATATATATATACATATATTTGCATATACATATATATCGCAATAAACCGCAATCTACTAATCATGCAAATATATTCATTTCTCCCACTGATTCATGATCCTCTTTATTAACAAAAAAGATTGAAATACAAAGTGTTTACCTACTTGATATACTTCTACTAGAGGTATCTATCACTTGTGGCGCCCCTAATGTTAATCTCTGTGTGGAGCAACAACTGCATTGACTATTAGCTTTTTGATAATTATATGCATAGACTATGTGCAATATTAAATGCGTTAATAGAGTTAAGAATGATAATGATTATACATAGAAGTAACCGTTAGTCACGATAGGGTCCATATTGAAAAAATAGTATTCATTTCCCCCCCTGGGTCCTTCATGAGTTAAACGAGATAGAATAATGAACCAATACAAGAGATAACAAAAAAAGTAGTTCTATAAAACACACAAAAATCATTTTTTATTTTTTTATAAAACACTTTTCTTTTTTTATATCCGATAGCCAGAGTGATTATCCATTTATCGACAGATATTATGGATGGGGAAAAATATATGTATGAACTCTATCAGAATGAGTATTTGCTGAGGGCATTAGTTTTAATTCATATAATTAAAGTTATATTATATGACACGGTATATCTTTATTTAACTTAGAACTTGTGAGAGATCATTAAGTTACATAGTCGGGGCAAATGCCTATTTAACCATTAGATGCATGAGTGACTGGACCCTACACTCTTCCATAAGTGGGTCCAAAATGACCCATGTTAGAATCAATGTGTTTTTATGCCATTTTTGTCATTTTGGTATAGAATAATCACTTGTATAATATTTAGTACTATATTTAGGACCACACAAGAATGATTTCATGTTTGAAATATCTTTATTTTTCACTTTTTAACATTTTTGAAAAGAAAATTACCCAGAACAGCAATAGAAAAATGTGTCTTGTCTCATCACTGTATGCAGTTCAGACAAACTACCTGTAATACAAAAACTACAATTTCTTAAAATGTATAAAGGTAAGTTAAAAATGTAAATGGCATTATATCAAAAACATGTTTTTTGAGGAATACTTGGAATATGCAATAATAACAATTTTTCATTACGAAGATATTTCAAGAAAACAACCTCACCGGGTCATTTTTGACCCACTTATGCATCTAAGGGTTAAGAAGCCATAACCATATGGTATTCACTGTACAAAGGGCCCTCTAGCTTCAATTATTTTATTGATTGTTTTTTATTTTTTACCAGTTTCCCTATCTTATCATCGTGTTCATCATGTCCTGTATTTCTTACGTTTAATTTTAAAGCCAGTAAAAAAATAGCACTATATCAGTTTATATAAATTCCAGCTGATATAGTGCTATTTTTTTTACTGGCTTTAAATATGTTTATGCATATTTGTGTATAAAGAAGCCTACTTATGTCATAAACAAATAAACCATAACCACGATATTGACCTATCTGATATTAATAAATGTAATTTTATGTCATTGATAGGATGTATAATTATTTTATTATCAACAATCTTAATTTAATATTATATATATATATATCAATTAAATATATATAACTAACATAATATTTACTTTTTCATATAATTTAAACTTCATACAGACTAGTAAAATATAAAGTATAATTCAATCCCTTGATAAAGCTTTTTTCAACAACAAAAATAACAACTTCTTCTTTTAGAAGAATATTTATTCTATGAAAACCCTTTCACTTTTCATCCTGAAAGGATTCAGTTGCAAAATCTTCTTTTTCAGAGGTGATGAGTACCAAATTTAGCTTTTACTTTAATCACATGGATCTTAAATGTAAATAAGAATTCTATTTCTTAGCATATTTGATAGTTTTATATTTGTCAATATATCAAATATCAAGAAACTATCCATGTAATAATGATAACTGTTTAACCATTTTCCGGATAAAGCTTTATTAAAAGACATATTACATATACAAGCCTGTGATGTATTTTATTATTTCAAAGAACTCGGGCTTTTCAAGCCTGAAAGGATCCGGAAAGGAAATTATAGAAATACAAATAGGTTATTCGAACCTTCTCGGAGAGTATAAAAATATTTAAAATTGTTTGCAACTTTCGAATGTAAATATTCCTTTTTATTAACATTCTATAAATCATATATTTGACAATATTTTGAAGGTATTTTTCTTCAGTAAGGACCTTGTTTTATAAGGGTTTTTTTAGGGGGAAAGTTAGTCAAATATTGACAACGCGTCCGATGATTGGAGTTACACCCTCTGGCTCTAATGTGCAATGTATATATACATAGTTACATTAGTGTGTACTTTGGGGTCACAACTTATCTTATCTCCCTCTTGAGTGTACGTTGGTGGAGGGTTGCTTGCTCTTGGCTCTTATGTGCATACATACACTCATTGAACACTGTTGAACAAACTAGTAGAAGGATAATCTTTTATCATTGGCCTTGTTCTAGTCGAACAGACCCTGTTTGTGTACATACACACTCAGTGAGATTGTGACAACTCCTAGATTTATGAAGAGGCAATGAGACAAAGCTCAGCTTTGGACTTTGAAGCCTCAAAGCTCAAGGATTTTTATATGTAATAAGGGATATTTGGAAGAATATGATTCAGGAAAATACGATGTAGGAAGAAATGACATAAGAAAATATGTATGAAATGACCCAAGATAGAAAGGAAAATGATGACACATGAAAAAAAATGGCCCAAATAAATTCCTTGTCCTGTCTAATGGCAACAGCAAAGAAATCATTTATCTATTTTTTTTTCTTGGCCAACAGGCGTAACTATATTTCAGAGTGAACAAAAATTTTAAAGGAAAAAAACAATAGAATATCAAGTACAGCAATTAAAAAAATACATTGTAAAATACAAGTAAAATAAATTGTAATACTTTGGTATATAACTTAACAATAGGTAAAATTGTTGCTACGTCGGTTCCTCCGACGATCTCTTCGCGTATATAATTTGTTGTACTTTTGTGATGATGATGGCATTGACTTTGGATTCCTCTTCTCCGCCGTAGAAGGCTAAAAAATCTTCCCTTCCGATCTCCGCTCCGAATTTCTCCTTGAGAGTTTCTGAGACAGAGTAAAAATTTCTCGAAGCGAAGTGCAACTCCAAAAGATTTGCTCTGTTGTTCAGGGCATTCGTTGCAAAAGCGACACATACTATTATGCCCTTGAAAGAACTTGTCTCTCACCTCCAGAGTCCTGAGAGCAGGCGGTATTTTAACCATTTTCTGAAAGCGGAAAGAAATCATTTATATAATTGCAAAAATATAACTATTTCTTGCAATTAAATATTCAATTTATATGAGCAATAGTATTTGGTCATTACTTAGTTGTATTCCGCTCAAATACTTGTCTATCGATGTATTTGGGACATTTTTCCCTTGAGTCATCATTTTTATTTTCTATCTAAGGCCATTTTTCCTAAGCTATTATTCCTAGGCCGTATTAGCCTAATCTATTTCTTCTGGACACCATAAAAAGGACATCCTTGAGATTGTAGCCTCCTTAGAAGACAAATATTGATTAGTATCATATCCATCAACTTAGTCAAAGCATCCACATTTATTACCTATTTGTGAAACAAAAAGCTTTAGCAATCAATGAGTTTTATGAATTGATGTGTTATAAAATAAATCTAGAAATTACAAAAATCAAGTAATGCCTAATTTAACACAAATACCAACTTTAAAAGCAATTTATTAATAGATAAATAATTGAGTGAGAGGATATGTTAAATACGGACGCTTTGAATAAAAAATAAAATGTACATATATTTTATATATAAATGCAATCTTACTCTGTGTACTTTAAAAGGCGATACAGATTTTCTATAGGAATGAATGTGATCTTGATAGAGAGTAATATCGCAACCATGAAAATGTTAACGATTCGTCTTTGACAAAATTTTAGTTAATCTAGTTGATTATTAATTTGTTGGACAATATCTAGGTGCACTTTTTTCTACTCTTTAATATATGTCCATCCATGTTTTTTTAAACTCTTTTCCTCATATTTTATTATTGTCCTCTTCTATTTCAACAATTTCTTAAATGGATATTTCTTCTTTGACTGACTTTACAGAATATCGTTTTGGATGCGAAGATACACATTTAAAATATGGATATGCGGAGACTTTTATATCATTTTCAGATGTCTACTTATTCATTATAAAATGCATTTTCATAGCTAGAAATCAAGGTAAAGAGTTTGGTTTATGAATATATAAGCATATATTTCAAAAAATGGATGCTTCCGGAGGAATAGAGATGGTTTGCTCCTTATAAACGCTTAAGGAGTCAGCAAAAGGAAAAATGAAGCCGTATTTAAGTCAGAAATAATCATGAATCCTCAAAAATCACTTGCTAAAACGCTAGCTCAGGATATTCATTTGTCCAGATTCCGTAGTTATTAGGCTGAAAATATGACTGAAAAAACTTGAAGAGAAACCAATCCCAATCTGGATGATCTAGGGGCTCCTCTTATTACAATGGACATCTACGATTTCTTAAACAAATTTTTCTAATATTGAGATCAAACGCTTACAATTTTCTTTTAAATAATATAATTCTTCTTTTTTGTACTCTATATATCACACCAACCTACTTTTATAATACCAATCTTTGGTCTTATATTTTCAACCAATGGGCAGTTCCAATTATCGGAACAATTGACTAAAGTTGTATGGACAAAGCACAACTACTGGGATATTTCCTTCTGTAAAAATATTTCCTAAAAAGATTTTCAAGTCGCACCAAATGTCTTTGGAAGTTAGGATTATTTTTGGCTTTTGTATCCTAGTCATACAATTCAGTACTCTGTAAATAAGCAAGCATATTCTTTAGTTTTGCGCTAATGTATCTTTTGGATATCCTCATTCTTTTTGTACAACAAGGATATTTAATCAGTTTAATTTCAAAGCGATCCATTTATTTTCAAAATGCCTAAGGTCAGAAACATCGTAATGTCTCTGTATTAATCGCATTGAATGCAGGGATTTGATTGGCTGGGCGGCCTCATGAGGTATGGCGTTACTTGCATGTAATTGGTCATCTAAACCAAAGCCGTGAAGTTAAAAGAAATTGTGTGCCGGCTAAAACTAAAGGGTGTCTTTCAAATTTTAAAACCCTAAATGATTAAATCGGTCCATAAAGGATTGCGTTTAGGTCTGGATCCGGACTCCGATCACCCTGGATCAACTTTTCCAACGGATGTTATTCATGCGTAATACTATTTACCATGTCTTCTTCCCCTTTAATGCAATCTGATATGTGATCCATTAGAGATATTCTCCTTGGATGATGATTAATGAAGACGGCAGAGCTCATCATAAATTATTAAAAATGCCTTAATTTCCCGCCTTGAATTATGCGTTTGCCCTCATTCTATCCCCTGGCCGTTTTTCTTCTCTGTCTTTTCCTCCCAGGATTTGAATCCCGCATTTGCCGCCGAAAATGCGGAAAGGACAAAGAAGCAACGGCCCCTGAGCCAAAGGAAAAGGAATCAAAAGTGGGCAAGCAGGACGATCTACGGGTCGTGAACGGCTATGAGCCTCCACCTCGATCTTTTTTAGCCCTCATTAAAGTTCGAAAGGACGAAAGTACCTGTGGAGGAACCATCGTCAACAATCGGTAAGGTGGGACTCTTATGAAACATCAGGGTTTTTGGGGGAGCTGGTATTAGTAGGATTTATTGAGCTATTCATTTTATTGCCATAAATGCAATATAAACATGATTAGATATCGAATATAAGTCGATGTATTTATCAGTGATTTCTATGATAGAAAATAGGTGCTAAAAGACGATAATTAACGTTAAAGTTAACTTTTTTATTGTTTAATAATAAGGGATGGTCATTTTTGGTCTACCTCATGATAAGATCCTAGGTTTGAGTGACTAATTTTAATGCTATAATACTTATTTATATCCTGTCGGATGCAATTCTATCGAACCAAATAAGCTATAAAAATATATACAATATTTGTTTGCTGGAAGATTATATTGCCAGTTATATTATGTACCGTTTATGTTATAGCAAGTCCATACATTTTATCCTTATCTTTTATTGCTTAGTGCAAGTTGAGTCTTGAAATAACTTTTTATCGTGTATCGCAAAAAAGTTCTTAATTATTATAGGTAGTTCTTTAAAACTACCAAAGAAACCATTAATATTATTCATAAAAGGCAAAAAGTTTCATATGTAGAACGTTCCATAAAATCAATATATTAAACTTAATACACGAGGATAATAATAGACTAAGAAATGAAGCTGTTGACAATCCTGGATAAGGAATCGGGACGAATCCCTCATACTCGATTGTTACGCTGATCCAATGCTTTCAACGTTTCAAGCATAAAATTTGTTCAAATTAATAGCTTGATGTCTAAGCTTTTTTTCGGTTGGATTGAATTGCAGTATCAAATTTTAAAAATAACGCATCTCCATATCGGTTGTGGATGCTCTACGCAGATCACCAATTGTGTTCCATATTGAGAATGCGTTCCATATGGCCATTTTACCGTTGTTGGGCAGATGGACTCACAGGATATGGAATTTGGCCCACCTGGTATCCATGGCGGCGTCCAAAAAATGTCGATGTAGTGGGTGAACGAGCCTAGACATTTTCCGTGCCAGTAGTCCAGACGACTTATTTTTGCCCAATTTAAATAAAATAATCGTTATTTTTACAATTATTAAATGTACCATTTATTTATTTCATGAGTCAAAGGCTATAATCCGCTCCACTACACAGACAGCTAATGGATTTATTTTTCAGATATGTCCTAACAGCAGGACACTGCGTCTGTCTACAAGGCAGTGACGTCATTCCCTGTGAGGACAAGAAGCTCCTTTACCCCGTGAAAGATATCGACGTCATCCTCGGAGTGAATAATAAGGATGTCTCCAACATTGATCGTCTCAAAGGGGTTCAAATCCTGCATGCAAAGGAGATTCACATGCATCCAAACTGGGATGGAACGGGCTATCCACATCTCCCTGATTTGGCCATTATTCGAACAAATAAAAAAATCAAGTTTTCCCCGGGAAAAGTCGGCCCAGCATGTTTCCCTCTAAAAAAACGAAGGTGAGTGATTCTGAACGAAAAAAAAGAAGTATACAATATATAGAATACAAATATATTTATCATATTTTCATGTTCCTCTCAGGAATCTTTTATTATTTTGACATCATAAAAAAGAACACTTGAATGATATTCTTTCCACTTGCCGGTGGGGTTTAATGACGTCACACCGGCAAGCGAAAAGTCAGCCCTATTTAGAACATGGAAATACTTTGTATTTCAATATACTTTGGTGTCCAGCCCTATTATTGGCAAGATCTGTTCCTGGAAGTGAATATATAAAATGACGCTATAAAATCCCTGAGTGCACAACTTCAATGAGATCAACGTGACGTTAAAATGCATTATTTTTGTACTGTATTGACAGGTGTTTTCATTTAAATAACTGCATAGAAAAAGGTGAAAGGACATATGAAATTTTATTTGTCTAAGGAAGTGCATTCCTTTCTCTTCTATCAACGCTTTATATAAATATTAAATGGTCGTATCTGACATAATAATCATAGATTAATATTGAGATACATAAAAATTGTGGAAATAAGATTTATATATATATATCATACCTATACTCTAAATTCTATAAAAAAAGCAATAGAAAAAACTGAATGACACATTAAATAAACAATTTGATTGTACAATATATATTTATCATTGTAGTAATCTTTCCATCACAATTGGAAGGAGTTTTCCATTGACAAATGAAATTATTATTAGACTGTGAAAAATAATATTTATTATATACTTATTTTGACAGTATTTTTTTATCATAGCGGAATTAAATCCATTAAAACCTATGTTCAAATTATTCTATTTTGTAAGAAAATTTGAAAATAATTTCTTAGATATGTTTTTACGAAGACCCTTGGATTCACATTATGAAATAAATGAATTGTTTCCATTTTTAAGCTCTTAGTATCTTGGTTTGTAGTCGTCTGTTATTGTGTAAAAAGAAAATTTTATCAAATTTCCAACTTTTATATTCTTTCCTGAAAAATATTTATTCTATTTTGTAAATGAAACCATTTTTTAAACTGTTTGAAAGGGGCTACTCAAAGGACTGTTTTGATAAACTAATTGAGTTTTTTAAAGCATAGATTTCAATGGTTGTATGTTTTTCTGGTTGAGTACATCAATTTTCTTTATAGGTCTTCAACAAGAAAGTCTATGCGGGTGGCTGGGGAGTCACAGGAGGCTCTTGTCAATCGGACAGCGGAGGACCTTCAAAGTACGTTCGCTGCCGGAAGCCTTTCTCCTACAAGGGCGAAGTATTTGATGGGTGTCTGACCTCTGAGAGTCCCTCTGCGGACAACAAAGTATGCCAGGAGTTCCTCAAAGCCGTGGGTCCAGAGGAGTACAAGAAAAGACCAAGGATCCCATTAAGATCATATACGGGAAGAAGCAGGAGACTATATGCTATAAGTTTGAAAATGAGGGTAAGATAATCGTGCTTACATGATATCAGAGCTGGAACTACTGATTGATAGTCAGTTGTGCCGGCGGTAGATGATTTTCAATTGGTAGCGGTAGACTTTTTTGAAAATGGATTGCACCTTTTAGGAATCTAAGGAATGCCAATACCCACAAACATATGGTATATTTTTTTAATAAATCTACTGGTATGGATTGAACACAGCTTACTATCGACCACTGCTACAGAAGGTAGATTTTTTCTACCGAGTATCAGTAGTAATTATTAATTATTATAAATGGTTGAGAAACTCATGGGCCTTTAATATATGCTGACTGTTTGAAATATAAAGAACACCAATAATGTTAAATGGATACTCTACAAAGAAGAAAAAACGTATAGCTAACTAAAATGGCTGCCCCAGTTGGTGAAGCAATTTTGTAGTTTTGAGAATAGAAGAAAAGAAACCCTACAAATAAAACTCTTGATGCCACCTATTCTTATTAAACATTTATTGATATGCATTATATATACACACACAAACAAGCATTCAATTATGAATAATACCAATAACATAAGCTTGTGGGGCAAACACAACAGTGTACCAATTTGGTCTGCAATTTGTTCTAAATGTGTTCTAGAGATGGTGCATTCTTCAACACGCCTCCGACGTCAGTCTATAGAGGCTGAAGATTGAATGGCCGCGAGAAGACTTTGAGAGTTCGAAGGCTGTGTCCATTCAACTAAATTTTTTGGGCATTCATGAAGCTGATGAGGAGTTAGTTCATCTCGTTGACCATACCCTCAGTCATTGTATACTTAGTTCGATGATTGTCGCGCACGCCCATTAGAATAATATTGGCGGCTTACGTTTAATTTATGTGATAACCTCCATATATATTGTTCATTGTAATATATTAATTTTTTTTTGCTAAATCGTGAAAAATATAATAATATATGATTAGGAAAATTGGTGTTTTTAGCGATGTTTTTCTTATAGATACTTGTTAATATGTTATGCACATGACTTTAGAGATTTTTGAAAAAGTATAATATCTATTTTATAAATATATAAGGTCTTCAGTTCAGTTTATTTTGAATAAAATATCAGTTTCGAAAACTATAAAACCATCAATTACTTACGTTTTTAGGACATGGATGGTGCGGAACCTGTCGTCGGGATGCCAAGGAAGGCGAGTTGGGCCACTGCAGTGCCTTCGACGACTACCAGGTCGAAGATGAAACCATGACGGAAGTTTCTACTACTGAAGACTGGGGATTTTGTTCCAAGCAATGCTCACAAATCGAGCTGGAGGCATCTCGTCTCATGGAAATCGATTTAGTGGCACTCCAGAAAAAGGAATGTAAAATCCTCATCGGAGGTTCGGACTCCCTCCAGTACGATAATCAAAAAGAACTCTGCGCGGGTCATAAAATCCCTTTCCAAAGAGACGGGTCTATCGTCGATACAAGGTGAAAATCCGCTAGTAAGCCAGCTCTTGAAGACCTACTAATTCTGAACTAGACGGGGGAAACCCCTCCCCTTTTTAAATCAATTAATATTTATTTTATCCCAGTTCTTTCTTTTTTGCCTGAAACATTCCTATATTTCACAGTAGAAATATACATAAAACAAAGCAACAAACCTATAAAACACAACTTAAAAGAATTTAATAGAAGAATATCAATAAAAATAAAAGGGGAAAAATTGATTTAATAAGACTTTGTTAATATCGGCTTCAAATATTTAAAAGATTAACTGGGATTCCCGTGCAGTATTGCAGTTTTATAATAAACTGCACTCTGTCGCATTTAAAAAAAAATCGACGAAAGAATGTAAAAGACTCTCTCTCTATCGAAGTTCCAAGACTCCCATGAAGGTCCAATTAAAGCATAGAAGATCTTTCCATTCGTGTAAAATATATGTTGCTGTTTCCTCATCTGTACTTTTGTTCAACCAAACTTTTTGTGTATTTTTACAAAGTGACTAAACACATAACTCACAAACGGTAGAACGTATATAAAAAGTAATATACAGATCAAATTAGAAACATTTATATATATAATATATATATATATACTTTATATATAATATTTAGAGGACCAGGATTAAGCATTCTTACGTTAGGTTTATTGTAAATCTGAGTGATGACGTCACAGCAATTACGTCATTAGCATGTCACAATCATGGCATTCTGAATGTAATGGATGGAAGATGAGCCACTGACGTTATTACTCAAATCCACAAACATGAAAATATAGTAAGGGTGCTTATTCCTAGCCCTGTAAATCTAAGTAATGACGTCAATGCCACGCCTTTCATACGTCACTGCAAGTATGTCATAATTGAAACATGCGGCGCCCATAGTTTCTTTGAAGAGATAGAACTCCAATAAACCATAATTTCATATATGTATGAAGCCTCCAAAAGAACAATAGTCGCATTGGTTTGAAACCCCAATAATCAATAGCCTTGGCTAGAGGGATTCATTGGAAGGGGTTTGTAACCTAATGTTTACTATAATTACGCGTACACCGTGGTTAAGCATTGGTGTTTAACATATGGCAGGGATAAAAAGGAGCCGGAACAGTCCTACTTTGACCATTATGTCGTAAGGAAGTACATTAGGTCAGACGGAATATAAAAAACATGTTTTTTCACAAACAAATATTACATTTCCAAAATATGTGATGTTTGAGAAGTAAAAAAGGTCGATTTGCTACAATAAAGTCGGTTGTATTGGAATTATAACACTATGTAACAAAAGGAGCTTGCAAATAAAAAGTCAAACATGTTTTTTTTTTTCTTGTAACAAATCACAATTATAGGTAACGCAACCTTATGCTTCATTATTTATATAATTTGATCAATACTTGTTCATACTAAATTGATATTTTCTTTACTTTCATCCCAGATATCGAAATTATGAAAACTGTTCTCAATGCTAGACATACACAAAAAATATATACATATTGATTATAGTCAATAGACTGAAACCAAAAAAATATAGCCGTTTAAATAGAACACTAACAATGATCACTTTTTGAAATATAGGGCCTATTTTTTCGAATAATACGAAAGATATTGAAACTATAAAAACTGATTAAAATGCTCAGATATAGTAAAAAATAAATACTACTGAGATTTGTGGTTATTCTTTACTTTGCACGAAGATAATGGGCGTGACCATTAAAAATGATGAAAATCCTGATTTCAAAAAAGGCCATAAAGTCCAAACCTTTTTTTCGAACGATATTTTGAGTGGCATTTTTGGAATCTACGTAAAAAATGGGACTCAAATAAGGAATTTCAGCCCAGGGGCAAAATCCTGTGCATAGTGTAATTGATAAAGCACAGTACGAGCTTAATAGATCCATACAAGCAAAAAACAACAGGACTCTATGTATGCATGTAACACTAATCAAAACTATCTCCCCCCCCCCCCACCCACTTTGGGAACCACTGCCTTACTCAGTTGATGAGCGAACAAAATTAACATTATTTTACCTTGAGTATGATCCGTTGCTTTTTATTCGATTAATATTAATAGGCGGAAGAGAAGGAGTCATTTCAAAGGATTCATTCAATGACCTCAATTAGTATATTTTTTTAAGGATAATAACTTATCTCTGATACCTGATGTTCACTCCTCAACAGCTGCGAGTAGTGAGGTGATAATTGGTAGCCTTATGCCAGCTGTTTTTTATATCTTTCTTTTTCTTTCAACCAATCAAGTTTCGAAAAACAACACTTTTTCCCCTTATTTATAAATCATAAAACAAATTAAGGAAGAGTGTTAGTTCTATGGACGCGTGCTCGAATCTCAATGCTAAGGGGGTGCAATGTTTCGACTTCAGAGAGGTTAAAGTTCATATTGATATATGTAAAGCTTATTCATTTACTCACGGATGTAATTATATCGAACCAAATAGGTAATATAAAGTCCTATGACAATAAATAAAAACTCTGGCAGTAATAGATTACTTATCCAAGTAATACATATACAATTAATATCAGTTACTTTGCCAGTAAACAGATCCCTTAACGATGCCACTGCCCTCATGATGACCTCCTTTATGATGTTTTCAGGTCAAAGGCAAGAGCGATGTATTTGTATTCAAGCGGCGCAAGTCCGAAGTGAACCGCCTAAACGTCACGGGCCCCGCATCAAAGCTCAACTTCTTCATCGGACACGGGGATTCCTGCCAAGGAGACTCCGGAGGACCCCTCTTTCGATTCATTAAGAGACGTGGTGAGCCAAGGGCTCATATACTTGGAGTCGTGAGCCGAGGAGAGCAATGTGCCGGCTTTAATCAGCCGGAATCTATACAAATGTTGCCAAGTTCATGAAATGGATACGAAAAAGAACCAAGCGAGGAAAATGTAAATGAAAAAAATCGAGGCAAAACTTTGTCAAAATGAGCACTAAAAATAAATGAAATTGATAACTAATACACACTTATGAATATATTTGAGGGGATTGACATTCATACAAAAACATACTTAATATACTAAACTTTATGTAAACACATATATAAAGACTTTATTCCCTTGGGAGTAAATTAATCGCAATAAAGATATGTATATTTATGAGGAGGTTCAAAAGAGATGTATTGGGGACATTTTATACAGTTTGGAATAAGTATCATCTGCTATAATTGTGTATGACAAGTTCCAGGAACTTAAGAAACGATGTTGACGATCCTACATCAAGGATTTGGATCTTAAGTGCAGAGTGAGGTAAATATATTTTTTGTGTTATAAATGATAAATAACCATTTAAATATTGTGAGCAATAAATGCAAGAATATTTCAAATAACTAGTAGGAATATGTAAATGCCCCATATATTTCAAATGGATTGGTCGGGCTTCCAATGGTATTTAAGGGATTGAAAAGTCTTCCTTATCCAGCCACGAAACAATTACAAAAATACTACATTGAATGAAATATCCATTACACACACACATGGCAGGGGAACACTTAGACAAAAGCGACTCTTCCACCGGATTCGTTATGCTGTGAGATGACATTGACGGCATTGAGGGCCTGGAGAGCGAGTCGATTCAGGCTGCTTCCGCGGTTGTTGAACTCCTCATATCGATTCCGGGCCTTGTCAAGATACTGCTTGTAAACGTTGGCCTCCTCTTGTTCTCGCTGTTCCTGAAAATGGAAAAATAGAAGCCATGAATATCATAAAGTTTTTAAAGAAAGTTATGTCGTGTTTTCTTTGTATTCGATTTCTTCTTTTTCTAGCGTTTATCTTTCAATATACTCTTCGAATGTTTGTTCTCATAGAACAAGCATGATTGGTCAACATAAATAGTACAAAAAATATATCAAAGATGTAGAATGACATCTATAATCAGGACATCATTAAGAATTTAACTTATTGGCATCAAATATATATTCAATATACATATTTCAGCAACTCTATCAGTTCAATGCTGAAACAAAAGTATCTATGGAAAAAGGAAGAAAAAAACTTGCCTCAGCATAAAACTTTTGTACTTTGGGTGAAAACTTAAAAAATTAGAGAGAACTACATTTATTTATTCTTAAATATTTAAGTCATTCAAACATGTTGGTGGGTAAAATTCGAGGTGTTATATGAAATTGAATATATTAAGTACTCATGGCCCAATATATATATACATATATATATATATTTTTTTCAAAGGCTGAAATGTTAACAACATGTGGATTTCCTGTTTCTTGGTGATAAAAAGACGACATACAACGTTTGAAACAAATCGCGTCAACATTACGAGGTCGCGCAACGAGGTCAAAATTTTAAAATTGAGTAAAAATATAGTAGTTTCTGCAAATTTCTTGAAAATGGTGGACGTTACAAGATTCAATAATAATTATTAATTTAACGGAAATCTAATTTACTACAGACGTATGTAATCTAAGAAACACATTATTATTTATTTTTTTCGAATTTTTTTCCTAATCGATTTCTTATAGGTCAATACAGGCTACGAATCATATGATGTAAACTCAGATTGTACTGAATTCTGAATTGATAGAATGCAACAAAGGTCATTTTTGATTTATCATTCAAAGGTGTACTAAACTTAAAATTACTATTTTACTCTGAAGCGAACAAGTCATCTTCTACAGGCGAGTGAAGTAATTGATACAAAAAAAGCTATGAAATATGCTAACATTTCACACTCCATTTTTTCTTTGTTTTTTACTGAAAACTTTGTTTATTAAAAACATCAAACATACGTCTGGTATAAATTAGATTTCCTTTAAATTATTAATGATTATGAAGTTTGTAACGTCCACCATTTTCAAGAGATTTGTGGAAAACTATATTTTTACTAATTCTTTAAACTTTAATCTCGTTGCGCGACCTCGTAATGTTGACCGATTTTGTTCAAATTTGTATGTCGTCTTCTTTTATCACCAAGAAATAGGAAATCCCCAATGCTGCGAACATTTCCAACATTGAAAAAATAAGAACAGCCCTAATATATCTATATATATATATATATAGATATATAGATATATATAATATATATATATATATATATATATATGATATATATATATATTATATAGTATAATATATATTAGAGGCCTCACATTTAACATGCAAAACTCGTTGAAATTGTTATCATAAGTTATGCATTTATAGGCATATGATTCTTGCTTATTTTCATTCGTATGAGATGATATGTATCATACAATATATATAAACAAATCTTATAATTCAATTTTTAGGCCTCTAAGTACAAAAGGAATTTATATGTATCATATATATACGAGTTATACATATGGTATCCGGAGAATTCCCCCCCCCCCCGGTGAATTCCCACCGGTGAGTCCCACCCAGTCAATTCCCCCCCCGTAAAGATAATATTTACTTTACTTATGTATATAAATATACTTTTTAACCAATTAAAAATGGACCCTAAGATGCATTTGCACCTTGGGACCTCAGCTCTCGCCAGTCATTTATCATGGATTATTAGGGTTTCAAACCACCAAAAATGACTTCAAGTCTCCTCAGTTACAATGATGATATATTGGAGTTACAAACCCACTTCTAATGGGCCCTCGGGTTCCAACAATCACTATGATTGATTATTGGGGTGTACAACTTATCAGTTCTCAGCTCCTTCCGATTATAATGATGGGGTTATAATGATGCGCCCTTTGGTCCTGTCTTAAATTTGATCGAGTATTGGGTCCTAAGGCCCACTTCATTGGCCCTGGGTCTCACAAATTATGGGTTTCGAATTAATTGATTATGGACCCTGGGTTCTGTCAATTACTAGGGAGTATAGATGTTTCAAATCAACTGCCAATGGGTCCCTTCAGTCACAATGATGAGGTATTTGAGCTTTGCCAACCATGATTATGGAGTATGGGGCTTCAGATACACTACCAATGGATATTTGGGGCTCGCCAGTCACAATGACGCATATGTTGTTAGTTATACTTTTTGTAATGAAAAACCTTACAGTTACTATTACATTTAAGAATAAATGAACATTGCGATTTCAAACCCACCGCGAATAATAAAAATACATATGAGGAACCTCTCAAATGCGATTTTGTTAATTAAGCCTCTTTGTTCCCACCAGCAACTAACTGGCATTAAACGGCCTTTATTAGTATAATATAAACTATTGGAGGTTAGTTTGAAACCTTATTTCTTATCGAGGTTGGAAGAGGACCGTGGGCTCATTGTCAGTCGTTTTGAAAACCTAATACCTATAAATGATTGAGTGAGAGCTCATGAATCTGAGTTTGAAACCATATACTCAGTATTGTAACCACTGCCAGTATATTCATAAGTCTAAGCTGCATTTCTTAATAAAAAATAGTCATAATCATTTTGGTGGATTTTGAAAAGGCTTCCATGAATGCAATTGTACATATCCAACCACATATTGCAATTAAAGAGTTTTTATCATCTTTCATCATGTATTTGGGAAAAAATTAAGAACCTCAGATTACAAACGCGATATTCAGAAGACCAAGAATTCGCTATTCATTGCAGAATGCTTTGCAGTCTAGCTTTTTTGAAGGAACATGATGTAATTACTGGTTTTGAGGAGTTAAAGGTATTAATGTCATTTAATAAAGAAACCAAAAAATTATATCTAAATTAAACTTTTGGTTGGTTTTCGGGTGAGAAATATATATAAAATCTTCAAAAAGTAATAAATTGACACAAGGTTTCAAGACCTTTTAAAATGGCATTTTAGGGTTCATTTGCAACTTTATAAAAAAATATTTATCTCTACGGGGGGGAATTGACTGGGGGAGAACTCATGGGTGGAAATTCACCGGTGGGGAATTCTATAGAAGCATATATATATACTACATATATATATATATTAGCCTGTCCCGTTTTTAGGTCAATCGCTCCGATTCTTTGCTCCACCACTTTTCTGCTGCTTGTGATCAAAAATGAGATTGAGAAAGTTTCAGCCTTCAAGGCCATTTTTGTGACTGCACAAGCCACTCAAAGTTTCAAAAAGGCCGTTTTTGGGGTCAAAAATGGCAATTTTCAAGTGGCTTGTGCTGTCTGAGTTTTTGTGATATCGAGTTAATTTTTTTTCCTAAGGATTGCTTGAAGTCTCATCTTTCAAGAAATTTTTGGAGCAATCAAGCAATAAATATTTCTATGGTTTTTGGCCCGTTAAGTAGGCCTCTTTTGGCCAAAAAGGCATTTTTGTTTTTTTGCTAAAAATGGCCTAAAAGTTATCTGAGCAATTATGTTATTTATAGCAAAATAATTGGCTTGTCATGATGCACGTTTTGTGCAATTTTTATACGATAAGATTATATGACGTTTTTTATAAGAAAATATTGTGGTATTCTTATACAATATTATATATTTGCCGAAAGAAATTTATTGTACATGGATGAAAAAGAACATACAGAAACAAGCAGGCGATATTAATTTCTTGTCGATCAACGAGGTTTTAGCCTCTTCATCTAGGCTAAATGGATAAGTGGTACATGAATTCAGTGAACAGATTATTAAAAACACTCCAAATAATTAATAAGAATACGTTTACAAATTTTTCACTGCAGATTGATTTAATTTTTTAAGTTATACTAAGGGTTATAGGTCTGATTCGTCAGATATATCTAAAACAGAAGAGTAATCGCTTCTAAACCAATAAGTAATTCGGAGCTCAAATAGTGAAAGATACAGGTCAAACATGTCAATACTCGATCACAGTCATAAATTTAAAACAACTGGAGATAAAACATCTTTTAGGAATTCCCTCATATAAAACCGAAGAATCCAAGCAACAAAATCAGTAGTTGAATAATTTGATAATATAGAAAAAATGCTGAACTTGTATTTGATACAACAGCCTTAAATACTAGGAGTGAAAGCGGAGTAAATTGTAGACTAAACATATTCTCGAGCGACCCTTGCTACTTCTTGCTTGTAGATATCATGTATATGAGTGTCATATCAAAAAATCGTCAAAGTTATACTGTATCATTGATGGCTCCGAAAATGACCTTTTTAAAAGAATATTAAGAATTGCAAACCATTAACATGAACCCCATTTAAACTTTTTTAATTATGGTTAAATCTTCATTATGATCATGCAGCGGATAAAATATTAAAAGCTTTGAAAAAATACTGATTGAAATAAAATGCATAGAGAATTGGTAACCTATGAACATTTTATATGTATCCAAATACAAAACAACTTGACATAAAACTCCCTACACCATACACCATGCTCGGTTTATGTCGAAGGCCGTTCATTACATTAAGTTGGAGAGTCTTGGCCTTACAGAAGGAAGCGAAGAATTTCTTTATACAATTCCAGATGTTTATTTTGACAGCATACCAAAAAGAGATAAGAAGCAGTTTGGGAAATTAAACTCTATTATAACAGCAATCCATCTCTTTCTGAAAAATGTTTGAAGAGTATGTTTAACAAACTTGTTATTTACCTGAAAGTCAATGATTCCTTAAAGTCTTGGAGACGAAAGCTTAACGGATCAAGAAAGGTTGGACATTTCAAGTCGATTACAATAAGAAAAAAAAATAAAGATTCTTTTTAACCAGATATAGCACACAAAATTTAAAAAAAACAATTATCATTGTTAATCGGGACAAAGCTTATCGAAATTGGTGAACCAAAACTCTTTTTTATGTTTAACTTGCTTGTAATGGACAAGGAAAAAGATTGGAATGGATGAGACTACCTTCATAGTACAGGCATCTTATATCTTATCATATGGAATTAAAATTCAATTATTTATGGAATAAAAAGAAAATCATAAAAATTGACTTTCAATTATGTCACTTATATGAATAAATCTCTAGGGGGATCATCCACACAAAAGGGTAGCGCTGGGTGGTGGAGAAAAGTATTAACATTTGACGTTGTATTTTAAACATCTTAAAAAACAATAAACTATAATTATAAAGGTTAGGAAAATATATTATAAAAAAAAAAAACTATCCATAAGGATATAAATAATATTGTAAAGTATAAGTAGCGATTTTCTTTAGGCAAATTTATAATATTGTATAAGAATAATCACAATATTTTCTTATTAAAAAACGTCAATATAATCTTGATCATTATAAAAACGCACAAAACGGGCATTGTGACAAGCCAATTATTTTGCTATAAAATAACATAATTGCTCAAGATAACTTTTAGGCCAATTTTTAGCAAAAAAACAAAAAAATGCCTTTTTTGGCCAAAAGAGGCCTACTTAACGGGCCAAAACCATAGAAATATTTATTTGCTTGATTGCTCCAAAAAATTTCTTAAAAGATGAGACTTCAAGCAATCCTTAGAAAAAAAAATTAACTCGATATCACAAAAACTCAGACAGCACAAGCCACTTGAAAATTGCCATTTTTGACCCCAAAACGGCCTTTTTGAAACTTTGAGTGGCTTGTGCAGCTCACAAAAATGGCCTTTGAAGGCTGAAACTTTCTCAATCTCATTTTTTATCACTACGCAGCAGAAAAGTGCTTGGAGCAAAAAATCGGAGCGATTGACCTAAAAACGGGACAGGCTAATATATA
>CP045905.1:539010-553900 GCA_013387185.1 Caligus rogercresseyi
TTTTCAGGCCTTTGCAAGGCCGCTAGGTCTTAGTTTTTTTTAATACAAAAGATGCCTACGGCCAAAGCCCACAAAACATCTAATTCACCCGAGCCTCTACCCTAAAAATCCATGCAAACCGCAAAACCCTCTCACAGACACAAATCTGTCTGATCAATTTAACCTAGCCCGAACACACAGTGTCAAGATGCATATGTTGCAATTTTATCTAAAACGGTCCATAGGTTCAAGAGATTTCAGTCCGGACGGAAACACGGACGCTCCCCGCTTATTATATATATATATATATATTATATATATTATATATATATAATACTTAATATGTTAAATGTAACTTAATTAATATTTCTAGACTAAATAATCCCGAAATATTCCCTCCACGCTTTTGACAGAATAAGAAATGAATATCAAATAACTAGCATTATTAATCCCATTTTTTCTTTTATTTATCATACGAATAAAAGTTAAAATGGAATGCATGATCAGACTGAAGGAGACGGCAGACCTTCAACCTCATTTTCTCACGAGGCTCATTGATGATAAGACCCATATGAAAAATGACTCCGCCTCTGTGAGAACCAAAAAAAACCAAAATTGACAAGTATCTTAATATCAATATTATTCATGAGTTTTCATATGACTTTCCTCTCTTTTTATTTTTGTTCCCTATTAAATGATTTTGGAATCACGACTTCTCATGAGGAAAATGATAAGCGAGGGAAAAGTTTTTTTTTGTGTGTATATACTTCCTTAGTGGGAGGAATGGGCGAGGTCCTCGTCGATAAAGATGGTATGCTTATAGTGAGTGGAACCTACAGCCTTACAAACGTACTTAAGTCTTCATGCACAATTAACAAGGCCTTTAAAAAAGTTATCTAAATGGATTTCGAAGGACCCTTAAAAGCCTGAATATTTTGTTTTTTCGGTACTAGAAAAAATGTCCGCAGGAAAGCTGCTCACTGGAAAACTGCCAGCATGAAATTTACCCGCAATTCATACTAGAGGCATATATACACTCAGAGAGTGCAAACCTTCGCCGTCACGGGGTCCTTATGAGCCTTCCGAGGCGGATTTTTTACGACTGGGGCGGCGTAGGGGACGGAGGAGGGTTCCCCTAGACGGAAATTCCGAGAGAGGAAGACGCTCCCGGCACCCGATTTCACAGCACAGCGACATCTATCGGCAGAGTTGGCTAACTTGAAATATTTATTAGTATTTAGCTCATTTTGTATCTTAATTTCTGCACTCAGAGATGCCAAAACTTAATCATTTGTTTCTTTTGGCATTTCCAACAACTCCACAAAGTTTCATTCGAATCCGTTCCGTACTTTTTGAGTTATCCTGCTGACAAACAACCAACCAACAAACCAACGCCAGTGAAAACAATACCTCCTTCGGCGGAGGTAAATATATAATGTACCTGTTATACCCAACCTTGCAAGCACTACCAACATTGAAGTTCCAACCCTTGGCATAAGTGAAAATTGCAGAATGGAGTTTTTTTTAGGTCTCCACCAATTACAACTATAGCACATTGAGGTTTTAAACCAATTGCTCATGGGCCCTCAGGTTCGTCGATCACAACATTAATAGATTACTCAAATGGACTTTCGGGTTCTTTATCAAATATGGATTTCAAACCACCGCCTGTGGTCCCTCGGATACAGCCGATTACAATTTAAAAGCATATTTACTTGCGTGCAATTTTTCCGCTTATAAGTTTTTCCTTATCAGCGATCCATTTATTTAAGAAGCATAACACACCGGCTAATATAAAAAATGTGATTTTTTTGTGAATACGGACATTTTTATAAATGTGAATTTAAAACCTGCATTGAGATTTGAACTCGAAACTAACACACTCCATTACCATTTGATTTTTACTAAGAAGCTATTTAAAATCTTGTTTAAACCAGATGCATGTTATTTGTGAAAGTCTGTTATTCTATAAATAACAGCATATAAAAATGTCAATTAAACTAATTGTAAAATTGTAGTGATTTTTAACAATTAAAATATGAAATAATATCAAACAAGTGATGTGATTTAATTAGTAAATAGTTTCGTTTGATAATAGTAATAATAAAAAACACACATACATGCATCCACGTTGTGTACAATAACAACACTTTAAAATAATGTCTAAAAAATTAAATTCATTCGTGCATGCGATTGCACTAGATTGGATGGGGGTCGATCTTCTTGAAACTTGTTATCGCGATCATAGTCTGAAGTTTTGCAATGCACTTGGAGGCAATTCTATGGATATTAGATTCGGGGAACATCCCATATAATTTTTCCTTGCGGAACTTTTTTTCATTTTAAATAAATTAAATAAAATCTTGTTTTTAAACCAGATGCATGTTATGGACAAAAGTCTGTTATTCTAAAAATAACTTTTGGATATTATAATTTATTAATCCTCCTGAAATGATTCCTATGGCGACACAATCTGACTATTTGTTTAAATAAGGTGATAGCCATTTAATTAGTAGATAGTTCCTTTAGTGCATAGTTATTCTAGAAGTAAAAAAATATATAACATTTGTTGTTTCATATGAAAATCAAGTATTGTTTGTTGCGACCAAAATAATGAAAGTTAAGTCGTATATGTTTTCGGCGCCTTCTTTAATAATTCGCTTCTCCTTCCGGCGATAATTATTTTAGCAAATAAGAGTTTCAAACCACCGCCAAGGGTCCTTCGGATACAGCCGATTACATTTAAAAGCATATTTTCTTGCATGCAATTTTTTCCGTTTATCAGTTTGTCCTTATTTAAATTTTTGAATTTAAAACTACATTATTGACACAAGTCGTAGAAAAAAAAATTACAATTAAGAGGAAAACAGACCCATTGGGTGTTCATCTTGAATTTTTGGTACTTTTGAAGAGGAAATCTAACCTTGAATACCTCAACACTACTAGCAGAGCTGATGACGATTCTCATCGCGGCAAGATCTGAAAATTGCCAGTCTACATGACATGGACATGATTCGTGGATTGTGGCCTCAAGGAATTGAAGTATTTCCATTATACTCCAGAATATAAACCAAAATATCTAAATATTTTCTTAAGACCATGTAAAAAATATTTTTGCCTGTACATATTGATATGTTTTAAATTTTCACATTCATATATGAAATCTTAACTAATAGTTATAATAGTGGTTTAGTTGTCATTAAAGTGATATTAATATTTTCTATATTATTTGATATTATATTGGTATATTCTACCCCAGAGCAAAAAAAATAAAAAAATATCATTATTACCTCCGCCGAAGGAGATATTGTTTTTCACTGGCGTTTGTTGGTTTGTTTGTTTGTCAGCAGGATAACTCAAAAAGTACTGAACGGATCCGAATGAAACTTTTTGGAGTTGTTGAAATGCCAAAGAGGAACAAGTTATTAATTTTTGAGATCTCTAAGTGCTTTTTTAATATGCAAAATGAGCAAAATACTACTACTACTAATAATGAAATGGGGTCTCTATTCAGGGAGTAGGAAAGAACAAACGCTAAAAAATATATTCATTGACGTATTATTGTTCATATATCAGCTCAGGCTTGTTCTTTACTTATAGCTTCTAGAATTGGATATCCATTATTATTTGTCAATTTTCGAACCTCTTCTCTGATGAAATAAATACATGTCCTTACATAATACTCTGACGAGTAACCTCAAGTTGGATGGACAGTGGTTCAAATAATGAAAAGTAAATGTAAATAATCTTACTATCTTTGATTTACTTTGTTGTATTCCAATCTTCCTTCATACCGATATTATCAACGATCCTAAAATAACTTATCATCAAATTTCGTTCATCTTCTTTTTTCTTGTTCCTTGTATTACATCATAGAGAATATAAGTGCTGAGTAACGACTGGTAGCGCTGAATATCAGTGTATCGGAAGAAAGAACTGTATGTATCTTATAGATTTTTATCCATGATATTTGGATTGCGATGATGTCATATCACTTACCATATTTCATAATAAAAGTATAAGGTTACTTCTTTATTTATTTATTTCTGTTGCTGTCTTTCCCCTGACAATGGATAGCTAATATACCCCGGTATTCAGCGCTATCAATCGTTGCTTCGACACTCTACATTATCAGCCGGAAGTTGTGCTGACCATCGTCCAAAAGATTACAATCTATTTCAAAGCATCAAAATACTTCTTATTACCTCCGCCGAAGGAGGTATGTTTTCACTGGCGTTGGTTGGGTTGGTTTTTGTTTGTCAGCAGGATAACTCGAAAAGTACGGAACGGATTCGGATGAAACTTTGTGGAGTTGTTGGAAATGCCAAAAGGAACAAGTAATTAAATTTTGGCATATCTGAGTGCAGAATTAAGATGCAAAACGAGCTAATACTAATAAATATTTCAAGTTAGCCTACTCTGCCAATAGATGTCGGTGTGCTGTGAAATCGGGTGCCGGGAGCGTCTTCCTCTCGGAATTTCCGTCGAGGGGACATCTCTCCCCGTCCCTCTACGCCGCCCCAGTCGTGAAAAAATCTGCCTCGGAAGGCTCATAAGGACCCTGTGACGGTGGAGGTTTGCACTCTCTGAGTGTATATATGCCTCTAGTTTACTTTGTGGGCAACAATGCTCCTAACTGATATCATCACTTTATCCTTAATTAACACTTAGAACTACCAAGGGGTCCTTTTTGACATTTTTATAGATTAAAACTTGGATTTCGTGCTCACAGATATGATTTTTCGTGTAGTTATTTAATTTTTATGTTACGTTTGGACATAATAAAATTTTGCATTTGTAGCTCAATTGGTAACCAAGAAATGCAGTATCAAAGAAACGCAGGCATTGCCAAATTGACAATTGTAATAATAAAACTTTCAATAAAATGTACTGAATCTGAATGCTCTTTTGTGGAAAATGTAGTAAAATTACTGAAAAAAATACAAATGTAAAAATGTCAAATTTATGAATAAAAACTATTAAATTTATTATATGGGACATTAATGACTCCTAATGGTTGTTCAAGGGGGGGGTCAAATGTCTGGTAGTTCTAGTGTTAGCCACTACGGTGCCTGATGGTTTAATTAACTGCCGTTTGAATGGATGAAAATGAACTCAAAGAATCAAAAAACCTCTTTTAGCCTTCTAAAAAGCATTGCTTTTTTACCGTATTTACCGATAATTCAAAATCATTCAATCATAAAATTTTGGACACCTTCTCCTAATAAAACAATTGTTTGTCTTTTTCATGGCATTATATTCTACACAGACTGCAGTTAGATTAAGAGCCATTCGAAATATTTAAATAAAATTCGCATTTAAGAATATCTAAAAAATTCTTCTTTTAGCGATATATAAAAATCCTGAAGCATGGAACTGTGAACACCTTATGAAATAAATCCTTGTCTTGTTGACTGCATTGTACTCTTAAAAATACGGAAGGCCATCATTCAAAATTATTTAAATAAAATTTGTATTCAAAGAAAAAAAAATGTTCTTTTACTACCGGTATTAGTGCAATCCTTCATTCCTTGTTCATCCAATTTCGGTCATCGTCCCTTAAGAAATAAATGTACTTCTTGTTTAATTTATATTCATGGCAGGCATTGAGGATTTTACGAGGATCTCATCCTACTACTACTGTGCCAGTATAACCTACAAGGTATGTGGGCTGCCTTCGTTAGAGAATCTTCTCCCCATCAGTTGACAAAACATCATGACCAAAAAACAACAATAACAAGATCTCTCATCCACGCTTAATGACCCTCAACTACTTCTCATCATCTCTTGTACTAGAGGATGATGATCGTTCAAGAGGAAAAGTAGTGGAGAAAATATAATTTAAACATTCTTCTACTTTCAAGAGACCCGAAAAAACCTTTATTAATTTAAAATAGATCTCGTAAAAGCATACTTTTAAGGAAGGGAGAAAGAAACTTTGCATTTAGGTCCTTCTTAAATATAAAATACGTCTTGTATCCTTGAAAAAAATATATATCTAGGTATATAAAAAAACAATACAAAAATCCTTCTGGGTGGCCCCAAATGTCATAAAAAGGGGGCCTATAAACTTTTTTTAGGGACACATTTTATACATTTATAAAGTGAGTTTTCTTAAGTATAACATACTCACATATAGTAGACGTCATGGGAAGTAAGAGCCTTAGAAAACACACCAGGACGGAAGGGAAACATTCCAACGAATTGTTATTTTTACTCCTTTATCTGTCGGTTCATATTGGACCTATTTTTCATTCTTTATTTTTTTTTATTTCCAATCCCTTCATTTACATTGTTATGTAAATCAATGATATCATGGCCATGGAAGTTTTGAAGATAGCTAATGGGGACGCGAATATAGAGATATAAAGACATGGAGAGCTTATTGGATTCTTCAGAAAAACACGTCATTGAGTCAAGAATACAGCTGAACGACGATGTTATCTCTTATATCTCTATGTATTCTTCAGAGAAATATGTCATTGTGTCCAGATACAGCTGAACGATGTTTCTCTGCTAATTGGAGGGAATAAGCTCTCTCTATCTTTATATCTCTATGGATTCTTCAGAGAAATACTTCATTGTGTCCAGAATACAGTGAACGACGATGTTTCTCTGCTAATGGAGGGAATAAGCTCTTTATATCTCTATGTATTCTTCAGAGAAATACGTCATTGTGTCCAGAATACAGCTGAAGGATGTTTCTCTGCTAATGGAGGGAATAAGCTCTCTATATCTTTATATCTCTATGGATTCTTCAGAAAAATACGTCATTGTGTCCAGAATACAGCTGAACGATGTTTCTCTGCTAATTGGAGGAAATAAGCTCTCTATATCTTTATATCTCTATGGATTCTTCAGAGATATACGTCATTGTGTCCAGAATACAGCTGAACGACGATGTTTCTCTGCTAATTGGAGGGAATAAGCTCTCTATATCTTTATATCTCTATGGATTCTTCAGAGAAATACGTCATTGTGTACAGAATACAGTTTAAACGATTTTTCTCTGCTAATTGGAGTGAATAAGCTCTCTATATCTTTATATCTCTATGGATGCGAAACGGTCAGCTCTCCCTCTCTACGTCTCTTCGTCTCTCTGCTCCTACCTTTCCCTCTCTCCGTTTATCTCTGCTCTTATGTTTCCCTTCTTTTTATATAAATGCATTACCAGATGGGGCGACAGACCTTTTTTTCCTCTCTTTTCACAAAGAGAATTGGTATAAAAATTTTAAATAAATAATTCCCTTACGATATATCTCAGTTGAGATCATATAAATTAAGGTGTCAGTCAATCTACCCCTCCGTTTACGGTCGGCTGTTCTCAAGCATGGACACTTGAGGATTATGACTATCGCAGAGTTTCTAGAAGCCTCAAAAAGCCTGTCTCTACCTGTAGATGTCATCACCTCTTCGAGATATGGCCCTTATTATATCTCTTACTCGTAGTGCAATCATGGCTCTTTGCCAGTATGACTCGATCCCTCTTGCCAGAACATTCGTCGAGTCTTTTTTATTAAATTTCTATAGTATTTTTTCTTCAATTTGTTATATTTTTTTACTAAATACAAATATTTACTAATTATCAGTAGCCAAAAAGGCTAAAAGCCACGACCAAATAAAATCCCCCATCAACAACATAAAACCCTAAGCATCTAAACAATGAAAAATATATAAACAACAGCCTTGACTCCCATGGGACCTCAAACGACTGAACAGTTTTATATAGATTATATAATACTTATTTGAATTTGAATTTTTCAGGTAAAACAAATCATCTTTTTTTCTTGGCCCAGTGAGCATATATTTCAACAAATTAAATCAAAGATATACAAAAAGGTTTGTACAGATACGTAGTGAATAAGTGATCAATAAATAACAATTATTTAAACGAAACTAATATAAGAAAACATTCAAATATTTTGGAAACAATACTATTTTTAAAGGCATTTCAATAAAAATTCATATCTATAATATTTTTTTGAATATAAAGAAGCAATTGGGAGGATAAAAGAAAGATCTTTATTTTTAATTGTTCGCATTTTGTATAATATGTTGTGTACTTTGGTTATGACGGCGTCACATTTGACATTCCTTGTGAACGCCAGAAAATCTTCCTCAGAAGTTTTGATATTGAAGAGCTCTTCTAATGAGATTTGGAGTGCCTGGTAAGTCTTTGTTAATGCAGGGCAGTTCCAAAGGAGATAATCTGTTGTGTCTGGGTGTATTTTACAGAGAAACAGTTCTTTCGATTGTCTTTGAAAAACTTATTTGCCACCTCCAGTGGACCGGTCAAAAGTAGACACTTGAACCATTTTTCTGAGGATGTAAAAAATATATTATTCGAAGCAGCGACACAGTCACTTATAGGTACTTCTTTGTATCCAACGTCTCTTTAAATAGGCTTCAAAAGATACTATTGTTGAGACTGTGGAAGCATTGCGTAAAATCTTTGTGGATAAAATGGAGATTTTGATTAAAAAAATCATCTTTATAATTCGTATTTTAATTTTTGAATCTCTTGGACTCAGTTTATGACATATAACATCGTTTTTAGGCTTGTATTTTTATAAGAAAGTGCGTTCAATGGGGTTTTAAACCCCTTCTATTATACACCATGTATATTTTTGTTGTGTATTCGCTCCTGGGTTGAATTATAATTACATAGTAGAAGTGATGATATAACACTTTTGTTATTTATCTTTAGGTCAAGCACAAAAAAACGCCTGATTAATCTTTTTTTTCTTCTCTACTCCCTTTGATAATTACAAACGATGAAAGACGCGCGAATTGAGTGGGATAATCTCATCTGATTAAAGAGTTATGCTTATGAATGTAGGGTTTTTTTGTATCTAAAGGGAAAGGAAGCAGGGATGTAAAAACAGGTTTTATAGATATGATTTAATAAATGGTTCATCATCCTGTTAGAGGAGGTTGAAAGTACATATTTATTTTAAGCTTTCAGTCTCCACTTATCATATTTTCTTCTCAGTATATTAAACTAATCCTTGAATCATTTGAATTCCATTAAAAAGGATAGTTAGTTATATAAATCTTAAATATAACATTTATTATTTATATATTATCAAGCGAACGGTTTTTTGGGGGAATGCACACATTGAACTAATATGTCCGTGGCATCTAAAACATAGAAAAGTTGATCATATATAATTAAGCGTTTCAGAGAGTAAGAGCACCGAACAAAAAAAATTAACAATTTTAATTAGAATATATTTTTGCCAAAGAACAACCATCGACTCAAAAATATGTCATAGCAGCCCAAATTCCACCTCATAAAACATTCTTTAAATCTAACGTGCCATTATAAAAAAATCGAAGGCAACGTTCTTTTGCATCATATAAACATATGGTAAATGAACGTTCTGGAACGTATCAGACGGTGCAAAACGCACATTAACACCACAAAGTCATGCTTGGGAAATTTTGGTCCAAATATAAATGGCAAATTTGGAGAAATGAGAATAAACGTTGTGACGAACAAAACAAAATAAATTTTGCAGAATTGTTCCCATCCCAAAAAAAAAATCAAGCTCTGAGCCTTAAAACCAAGCACTGAAATTTTCGTGAAGATCTACTGAATCGTTTGTGGGATAGAGGAAACGAATGATCAGACACGGAATTCTTAGTATAGGTAGATAGTTTGATTTTACCAGCCAAAATCATGGCATTATTAGGGTTTTATGGTTAATTAAACGCATGCGGCAATAAAAAGGTTCTTCTAATTTCAATGATGCTGGTGCCCCCCCCCCCCCCCAAATAATGTAACTGAAAAGAATCGCCTAAATATGGCAAAAATATGTATATATAAAGACTTTTTATTTAGATGATATCTGATATATCGAAAAATTATATCTAAAAAAATCATTTATTTGTTAATACATTTTTAAAACTAACTTTTAATCTAAATAAAAGCACCATTTTAACTTAGAAACTCAGACTCCCTGTTTTATGGTATTTCTGCTTACTTTAGCGTATGTAATATATATATATATATATCCAACTATGAGGGTAATAAATAGATATTATTTATTTCTTAACAAATAATTAAAAAGCCTCTAACCCTTCTCAATACTGCTTTTAAGATCCATGGGGTATTTTAGCAGGAAGGCTAAAACATCTTTAAAAGATATAATAAACCCGGCTCAAAAAGGTTTTGTACCGGGGAGGGTAATGGAGGATGTTGGGAGAGGCATTAAAGATGCTATTGCCCAAGTTAAAGATACAAGGACAAATATTGCCATCATGGGAATTGATTTTAGAAAGGCATTCGATAGCATGGTCACATCAATGGATGTTGAAGTGCTTGAAGGGACATGGATTGGGGAGTAATTTATTAAAATGGTAGGAGTAGGTCTATGCAATCTTTTTACTTTTTATGAGGAGACCAAGAACGTTTTTCAAATTAATAGAGGATGTCGGCAAGGTGATCCGATTCCCCCCACCTTGTTTATTATGTCAGTGAATTCTATGATTGAAGAAATTCAAGTATCTAGGCAAATAAAGGGTATTGAGGTAGGTAAAGCTATAATAAAAGTACTTGCATTTGCCGACGATATGACCATGATCTTTACTGGAAGTAAAGGTGATATAGAGGATTCAGTAAAAAATACACTTAGAATTTTGGAAGAACATAAGAAGTGCTCTGGCTTAGAGGTTAATCTATGTAAAACCCAAATAATGTCCGATTTCGCAATACCTTTGATATGGACGATATTAAATCCACAAGTGTTATGAAAATATTAGGAACAATATATCTTTAAATGAGCGTGATTTCATTGAGAACTGTACGCTTATAGAGGAAAAAGTAAGGAAAAACACAACCTCCTATGCGTTTTTTTTAAAGAAAACCCCTACTGCGAGAGTTTTTATTTGGAATGCAATTATTTTACCGAAAGTGACTCATGTCTTAAGATTAACCCCATTTTCTGAAATTTTATGTAAAAAAATTGACGAAATCTGTGATTCATTTTTATATCCGGAGGGTCGTCCAAGAAATATATCCTGGATCGCATTATAACTCCAGTAGGGTACGGAGGATTGGGTTTATTATGTATTAATAACTTTTGGAAGGCTATTCTTTTCAAATGGGTTCAGAGACTACTAGAAAAAGACTCTATATGGGCAGAAGCGTTGGATATTTTTATAGGGAGCAAATGGGGCATTCCATAGACGAAGATGTGGGTAATGGCCCGCACAAAATTTTAGAGATAGCTAAAAAAATTAGCCCATGTTGGGATAGGAACGAAGGGATCTTTGGTGAAATGACAAATGCAATATTACCTTGCATGGAATGGCAAGAGCCCGTAGCAGGGAACAAAAGATTACAATTTTTAACCAATACCTCAATAAAACGGAAAATAAGCTACATAGGAGAGGTTTTTACTCAAGACAATTTTTTTACACCAAATGAATTACTAGAAAGACGGAAAATTTTAAGATTAATAGATTTTAAAAACAGGGAGTGTGGCCCTAGAAATTGTTTTTTTTGGTTTTATCACATTAACAAACACCAAAAGTCTGCGGTATTCCCTAATGGACAAAAAAATGAGGAAATATTTTTTAGATCAAATAAACAGAAGAAAAGAAAATTATGGTTTGAGTATGCCGGTACGGGATATCATAAAGGGACTTCAATCGGCACTGTTCTGTCACTCCTTGTTCTGGTTCAAGTATAGGGTGGTTACAAATACCCTTACCCTGGGCAGTATCTATGGAAAGACGGAGGAGGAAAGATATGTTTCTTTTGCAAGAACTGTTTGGAGACATCTAAACATTTCCTTTTAGAGTGTACAGAGATAGGGGAGGTCTAAACTATCTTCAATATTTTTTAACAAGTTTTTAGGTTTACAATTGCGGCGTACAAGCTTTGTTTCTTTTATACCGGTCTGCATCAGGAAGAGGTTAATTTTATCATGGCAAAGACCCAGTTCTTTTTATACAAATTGAGAACAGAAAGAATCCCCATACCCCAAAATTTTAAAGAAATAGTTGATTAAAACAATGAAAAAACTATTGACATAATTGCTGTCCTTTGTATATTGTATCTATACTTAATGGTTTTTTTATTAATACAATTTTTTTTTAATATCTTAAGAGCCCCCCTAAAATTTTCCCCCCTACCGTTTAAAAATGTTTATGTTTTGTTCCATTGGTATTCAGCCCACACGGGATTCAGCCACGGGATTCAGCCCACACGGGATTCAGTCCACGGGATTCAGCCCACACGGGATTCAGCCCACATGGAATTCAGCCCACACGGGATTCAGCCCACATGGAATTCAACCCACATGGGATTCAGCCGCACGGGATTCAGCCATTGATGATTTCTCGACGATTCATGGTTTTTTTTTCTTCAAAAAATAAAACTATTCTGTTCTTTATAATTGTCTACGCAAATTGTTATACCTACACAAAAAAAAATATCTTTTTACTATCCTTGCAATTAATTTCAACTCTGTAGCACCCGTTTTTCATAGTTAACTAGCCTTTGAAATAATTATACAAAAATCAAAAAAATGGCTGGTGATGGAACCTTTGCAGTTGTTCCCAGTATTTTTTTCCAGCTGTACACTATACATGCCAAAGTGGCAGTAAGTACCCACCTTGTGTGTACTTCCTTTTACCAAACAAAACACAGGCAACCTATCTGCAAATGCTGGGAGCTCTTGCAAATATAATTCCAGATGCAAACCCCAAAACAATTCTGACGGACTTCGAGAATGCTGCACAAAATGCTTTCCGCCAGGTACACCCAAATGCAGACATCAAGGTTGTCTTTTTCATCTTGGGCAGTCAGTCCAACGAAAGGTAGCAGAGCTTGGCTTGAAAGTGGACTATGAGCGTAACGGAGAATTCACCATGTGTATGAAATCCTTGGTTGCTATCTCTTTTGTACCTGAGGGAAGATATCCTGAACATCTTCAACAGCTTGGCTGACAGCTTCCTCCTCTGGAGAGGGTAGATGAGTAATTGCATACTTGAGCTGACTTATATTCAGGGGAGGGACAGGGGACAGGGAAGAGAAAGGGGGCCACCCAGGTACCCAGTAGCTGTCTGGAACCATTTTTCAGCTCCAAGGAATAACATTCCAAGAACCACTAATGCTGTTGAAGGCTACCACAATGGATTGAACAGTCTGTTCCTTTCCCAGCATCCTTCCATTTGGAAGCTAATGATGGTTTGAAAAAGGATATTAGTCTTCACTTGAAAACGCGGGCAGACAACGAGGTGGCAAACAACCCTCCACCAAGAAACAAATACGTTGTTCTATCAGAGAGGCTGGCTGCAAGGGTGGACTGCTATAATGATGTAAATGACAAGTTGCAATACTTGCGATCAGTGGCACACATCTTTAGCAACTAAAATAAAATACAATAAAAATAAATAAAATAAATTTAATAATTGTAAAATTGTAAAAAGATATAAATAAAAGTATAAAAAATAAAGCCCCCCAAAAAAATCCTTGGGCTGTATCCCGTGTGGGCTGAATTCCATGTGGGCTGAAACCCGGTGCTGAATCCGGTGGGCTGAAATCCCGTGTGGGCTGAATCCAGTGTGGGCTGAATCCGTGTGGGCTGAATCCCGTGTGGGCTGAATCCCGTGGCTGAATCCCGTGTGGACTGAATCCCGTGGGCTGAATCCAGTGTGGGACTGAATTCCAAGGCCACATATATATATATATCTATAATATATATATATATATATATATATATATATAATATATATATATATATATATATATATATATAATATATATATATATATATATATATTATAGGGTTGTTCTTATTTTTCAAATGTTTGAAATGTTAGCAACATTGTGGATTTTCTGTTTCTTGGTGATAAAAGAAGACGACATACAAAGTTTGAACAAAATCGGTCAACATTACGAGGTCGCGCAACGAGGTCAAAGTTTTAAAAATTTAGTAAAAATATAGTTTTCCGCAAATTTCTTCAAAATGGTGGACGTTACAGACTTCAATAATAATTATTAATTTAAAGGAAATCTAATTTACTACCAGACGTATGTTTGATGTTTTTTAATAAAACAAAGTTTTCAGTAAAAACAAAGAAAAAGGGAGTGTGTATTGTTAGCTTATTTCATAGCTTTTTTGTATCAATTAACTTCACTCGCCTGTAGAAGATGACTTGTTCGCTTCAGAGTAAAATAGTACTTTTAAGTTTAGTAAAACTTTAGATGATAAATCCAAAAATGACCTTGGTTGCATTCTATCAATTCAGAATTCAGTACAATCTGAGTTTACATCATATGATTCAGAGCCTGTATTGACCTATAAGAAATCGATTATGAAAAAAATAAATAATAATGTGTTTCTTAGATTTGCGTCAAGGTATCCTCTCAAAATTTTACTTTGTCTCTGACGCATTTATAATCCATTATATGCGTCATTTTGTACGCGAGATAGGCTTTTTTAATGTACATATAACTCTCTACTTATTAAATTGACATGATTTAGTATACCAAAATATTAAAGCTGGTTAACCAAGCTTTCATTTGATATGTTTGGTGTTCTAAAAATCGCTATACTTTAAGAGATATAAGCAAATACGTACTCTCCCCCAAAAATTGATCTTTTGATATGAGAATATACGATTACCATTTGGTAACTGCTGTTAGTGTTACCTGGATAGAAAGAGAAGGAGAGAGTATTTTGCCTCACTTCTCTCCCTTCTTTTTTTCTTCTATCCAGGTACACTAACAGCAGTTACCAATGGTAATTGTATGTCGTCTTCTTTTATCAACCAGAAACAGAAAATTCCACAATGTTGCTAACATTTCAAACATTTTAAAAAATAAGAACAACCCTAATGTATATATTCTATATATTATCAGGAACGACCGGTACCCCGGCCGGGTCCGGCTGTTTTT
>CP045905.1:561356-572191 GCA_013387185.1 Caligus rogercresseyi
TGTAATGTGAATAAGAAGGCTATTTTAAAGTGACTGATAACAAAAAAAAAGTGAAGCCTTGGGGAAAGGAACCTTTTCGCGAAGATCGGCATTAAGTTGTAAGAAAATTTCGATTTCCCTTATGAAGAGCTTCCTACCTTACATCTTACTCACGTGTATAGCATTTGAAGTTTGTGCCACCCTCCTATGCGGTAGAGATTCATGGTGCTTGCACCATATGGTTGGGGAATTGAAACTGTCAGTGATTGGCTTGGAAGTATTAAAGATTCTCTTTGGGAGTGTTTTTTCTCTCCTTTATTTGTTCAGAGAGGACATATATATATATATGTATATAGATATAGGTATATATAGGTATATATATAATATATATATATATATATATATATATATATTAATATATTAGGGCTGTTCTTATTTTTCAAATGTTTGAAATGTTAGCAACATTGGGGATTTCCTGTTTCTTGGTGATAAAAGAAGACGACATACAAAGTTTGAACAAATTTGTTCCACATCACGAGTCGCGCAACGAGGTCAAAGTTTTAAAAATTTAGTAAAAATATAGTATTTATTAATATATATATATATATTATATATTAAAAAATAATATATATATACATATATATATATATATAATAAATGGACATATAATTGAGAGTTTATGATAGTAAACCATTTACTTCTAAATTCCAAATTCTACCAAATGCCTTTATTTTAATATCCTTTACGATAATTTTTGGATCATTTTTAGTAATATCATAAATGCTTTTGTAAAATGCCATTTCACACCCATTATTAGTAAATTTAATAAAAATAAACCTATTTTTTTCTTTTTACAATACATTAGGCCCAATATTATTAGCATTCTTCGACACAAAATATTACTCTTCTGCGCACTATCGAGTAGGATGCTCTTATGGATCGAAACTTTCGAGGAAAGAAACGGTAGGAAGGCAAGACCTACGTGTAATCTATTATCTTCCGCTACTGATATGCCACAATGAAATTAACGATACCCGCAATAAAGCCAAAAACAAAAGATTGACTCTACTTCGCACTATCGAGTGGGGATGTTCTTATTGTATCGCAACTTTCGAAGAAAGAACCATTAGGAAGGCAAAACCTGCGTCTAATTCTTCTTCTGCTTGAATTGCCACGCTCGAATTGACTATATACAGAATAAAGCCAGATCGTGCCTTTGATTTTGTATCCTAAATGGTACCTTCTTCGAGCCGTCGCCCACCCTCCTGAATACGATAGTCAATCAATACTTTCTTTTTATTTACACATTGATATTTTTTTGTTGTATTTGTAATTATATATATTGATGTTTAGTTTGTTTTTTTTTTTTTTTTTTTTTTGCCTATATGGTTCGTAGAATTGCCTCCATGTGGATATAAAAAGCATTATAGCGTTAAATTTAGTCTATCGAACCTAGGATCTTATCATGAGGTAGACCAAAAATGACCATCCCTCTCGGGATTCGAACCTGCGCCCCAACATTGAGAGTTGAACACGCTTAACACGCACGGCTATCGAGGTCCCTTTGATGTTTAGTTATTTGATCTTTCCGGGTAGAATCAATTTAAACTATAATTTTTATTTCTGTATTTTTACACAATTCTATATAGTTTTTTTATAACTGCCATTCGATTTAGGTTACTTTCAAGATATCATATTATAAGTTAATAAACTTATTTAAAAAAGAGATACATTATTCAGTTGACTACATAGATACAACAAATTATATTATCAATACTAATCAAACAAATTTATTTTTAAGTTCAATGGAAAAGTTTTATGATATGAAACTTATTTATATCGTATGGATATAAGTCTATCTTCGTACTTCGTACACCTCTTTCACGTTGTAGGGGACTCACGGTACATATTGAGTTATTATTATTTACAATCAAAAAGGAAGGAAAAGATGAAGGAGGAAGGAAGTTAGGTAAATAAAAGGAGAAATACACACTAAGAGAGAGAGAGAGAAGTCTCGAAGAGTACCGGAGTAAGAAAAATGGAAAAAATAACTTTTGGACTCATAGATTTTTAAAGGAAGGAGGTCCCTCATGGTATATATTTCTACCCACCTCCTAAAGTAGAAAGTTTCCCAGTTGCAAAGCTGTTAATATAACATACAAAAAGGTAAGAAACAAGGAATACAATTTGTTTATAAACAACACAAAAAAAAAATCTCTCAAAGTTTTCAAATGTAAAAAAGACTCAAAATATATAAATAGGAGTACCAATTAGGTTTTGTACCATACTTCCGATCACGATTCCTTCCCTCCTTAAAACCTCACGTTCAATGGAGAGGAAGTAGGGAGGATCCCCAACAATTGTAAAAAAGGCTAGGAATATTTGGGAGGGTTTGAAAAAAAGAAAAGGACTTTTTTAGTTCTATTGAGGACTCTTAGGATTACATATGTTGTTTGATTCATAAATAAGTATAATGTTGACAGAAAGTGCGTACAATTAAAAAAGTTTTTCTTTCTTTTTCTCTTCATGTTGTTGGTCGTGTAATAAGAGATGAAACTGAAGGTTAAGTGCATCAAATTCCTTTGCTAAGGTTCGTTATTTACAAGGTATGAAGTATTTTATTTTAAAGAATATCCTGTTCAAAAGAACATGGATACAAAGCTTTAAAAAAGGCGTCGACTAATAAAACAATCAATTCTAACACAACGTCACAAGATTGCTTATATCTCTTAAAGTATAGTGATTTTTAGAACACAAAATATATCAAATGAAAGCTTGGTTAACCAGCTTTAATATTTTGGTATACTAAATCATGTCAATTTAATAAGTAGAGAGTTATATGCACATTAAAAAAAGCCTATCTCGCGTACAAAATGACGCATATAATGGATTATAAATGCGTCAGAGACAAAGTAAAATTTTGAGAGGATACCTTGCCGCACATCTAAGAAACAAATTATTATTTATTTTTTTCATAATCGATTTCTTATAGGTCAATACAGGCTCTGAATCATGTGATGTAAACTCAGATTGTACTGAATTCTGAATTGATAGAATGCAACCAAGGTCATTTTTGGATTTATTCTAAAGTTTTACTAAACTTAAAAGTACTATTTTACTCTGAAGCGAACAAGTCATCTTCTACAGGCGAGTGAAGTTAATTGATACAAAAAAGCTATGAAATAAGCTAACAATACTCACTCCCTTTCTTGCTTTGTTTTTACTGAAAACTTTGTTTTATTAAAAAACATCAAACATACGTCTGGTAGTAAATTAGATTTCCTTTAAATTAATAATTATTATTGAAGTCTGTAACGTCCACCATTTTGAAGAAATTTGCGGAAAACTATATTTTTACTAAATTTTTAAAACTTTGACCTCGTTGCGCGACCTCGTAATGTTGACCGATTTTGTTCAAACTTTGTATGTCGACTTCTTTTATCACCAAGAAACAGAAAATGCTCAAAATCGCTAACATTTCAAACATTTGAAAAATAAGAACAACCCTAATATATATATATATATATATATATATATATATATATATATATATATATATATATATATATATATATATATATATATATATATATATTATATATATATATATATATATATATACATATATATATATATATATATATACCTGATTGCCCATTGACGGTGGAGTTATAATCCCATTATGTCACTTTTGTAACAGGCAAAACACAATTGATCCTGTATTAGTAATACCAAAATTATGTTTGCCAGAACCCAAGGGCCCATTGGCCGACCATTTAGCCTCAATGGTATATTTGTTACAGTTGGAAACTTAGGGCCTATTTGCCGTTTAGTTGTAATTCTCATATGCCACATGGGTGGTAGATTTGTTACACTCATAAAGATTAAGTAATTGACGAAAACGACTACACTATGAAGGTAGCAATATCACAGCGGTAAAAATAGTAATAAACATATAAATATAATATACTTTGACCTAGAAAGTTATTATTTCTAAAATATTTTTTTTACATGTGAACATTTCATTAATTTAACCATTTTATTTTTGCAGAGTTATAAGTGTTCTGCAGCTTTTAGTCCCGTAGATATCACATATTTGGCCTATTTTCTTCCATTGACTTTAATGTGAGATAATTTTCATGCCGGAGTTCTTATAAGGTGTATTGTATATCCGACATGAAAATTAAAATAAATATATAATCAATATTTTCACTCTTCACTACATATTTTTGTTATTATATTGAAATAGTTGAAAGTGGCACACTGGAACCATATTACATTTATTCTGAACTCAATCAATTTATAATTTAAATAAACTTCCTGAAGATAGAAATATTAATTTTACAAAAATTACACACTCAAAATTATGTGATATCTTGAAAATTCTAACTTTTTCCCTACTTATCCAATACATTGAATCTAAGATCAAATTCCATCTCAATAAATATAAAGTAAAAATGTGAGGGAAAAATATTTAGCGTCTCAAATTTCTGATTACTACACAAATACTAAGGCAAATATTGGGTACCCAATTCACTCTATATATTTTTAACAATTAGAATCCTCATATATTTAAAATTGTCTTTGACGCATGGCAACCAATCCAGTGTACTTTTACCCATATTTATATTTTCGAAGTATATGTACAATATTTTTAAGATAGTCTTATCAGATATGTTAATATCTAAAGTGTACTTTAACACGTAATTGAATATTGTAATAAGGATTTGAGGCGTTTGTTATTTTGTATATCATTAAAATGTTTGTTTTTTCCACTTATTAAATATTTATTTATTTTCCCAACAGCAGAGACATCAACAGTCTTCATATATAAGGTAATGACAATAATAATGACCCACTGCACACCTGACAACATCTATTGGCACATTGCCACGGCACAGTGATTGGAAAATACTAATCAAGACGAATCGAACTCACTCAAAAAGTCCTTGATGAAGCATAATATTTGGGAGCTTATTATTTTTGGCCTCAGGTAATGTCTTGGGTCGTTCTCGAAAGTTCTATGAAGACATTATGAACTTTTGCCTTGTTTCTTTTATTACCAAATCGCTCTTAATCACATATATTGTACTTTAAACGCTTTACCACGTGTCATTATCGCTTAGTATCTCTTGAGAAAGATAAAAATATGAGAATTTGGTTGCATTTGTGCATGTCCCAATGTTCCGTCAACCTATTAGTTCCCTTTGTTATCTTTTGGACATTACGCACAACATTGAGATATTAAAATGTTAACGCCAAGAACAGTTCTATATTCGGCTCTAAACTTTAAATGTCCATGGTTCTTTGTCAACGTCCATTAGACTACTGACTACGAGTTCCAACAGTTTTTATCTTCTTTTTTGTCCATCTTCTTTCTTTATGAGACGAGGTTCTAAAAAAAACGTAACCAAATCCAAAAAAGATCACCTTTCTTTGTTATTTAGTTTAATTACCAATAACTCAAATTTCGCCCCAATTCTTCGTCCGAATCCAGGAAAGACGAACCTTTCAAGCTCAAATTGTGGACTGTCATGAGCTAAATGTAGAGGATCTTCGTCTGCTTCGCCACAACCACGGCAAAGTAAACTGATAGAATGGCTCATGACTTTGTACTGCTTTCGGAGAGGCTATGTCCAGTCATGAATTGACCTAATCGATTTACCTTTCTTTTAGGGTAATCTAAAAGATTTTGCCATCGGTTGATTTGGCTTTGGCATCATTGCATGACTTTGGCGACAATGTGAAAATTATACCAAATAATCTGCCACTTTTCCTAATAAAAGTAGGAAACAACCCTTTTGAAATGTGATAAAAAGGCTCCAATATCATGGGTGGGATACATATTTCGCATGTCAGCCACTTCATGTCAGTGATATCGCTGTGACCCTTCACCATGAAATAGAGATGGAAATCCGTTGGCATTTGATTGAAATATGTATTTTGTGTTCCGAACAAGGACACTTTTGTCTCTATCAATCGTAGAGCTTGCAGTGTATTGAATACAAAAGCCATTAGGTCTCCATATCTACGTGGACATGGACTTATAAACATTCTTTAAGTCCAAGTATTCTTCAAAAAAAGATACAAGCAATCTTTTGAATTAATTCAATGACCAAGAAGTATCTGAAATGAAACGCTCAAAGAACGTTAATATTCACCATGTCAAATATAAAAGAAGGAATAGCTTAAGCAAATTGATTAAGAAAAAGATAACACTGCCTGTCTTTCTAATCTGTCAGCAAATGCCTATTAAGGTGAGGTAGTTTTAGAGTACTCCCCCCCTCTCTCTTCTTAAAAACAGGTTTCTGATTATTATTTTAAGAAAAATACTCCTTTTTCTTATTAAGCAGCCTTAGCAATCAAGGATTGCTCTAAAATTCTTCTTCATAATTAATTCCAAGACTTCCATTTATCTGTTCAGTCTCATTATTGGCTCAAGGATTGTTACATAATCCGAGCTAATTATATTGTATTTGTATTACATCTCCTATCAGAAGATTACCATCTTTGGTCCCCCAAAAATATACTGTTAGTCGGACAATGTATACATATGTGTGTGTACCTATTTACTCGTGTGTGAGTGTGTTTGTTTGATGAACAAAGAAGGGTTCTTCACACCACGCAGGGCTCAACACGAGAAGTGCTCGTTTAATGAATTAAAATACTTAATTTGTATTTTAATACATGAAATGGGAGATTCGTTATTTTGTTTTTAAAAGACGCATTGCATGTTCAGACCTGCCATAATTATGTCAGAATATGTAAGAATATATATACAGTCTAGGGTGAATCAAGGGCTATGTACATTGACATACTCATTTGCTCATTCTAGGTGTAAAAACAACAACAAATCAGGTAGGATTTGATGGTCTAAAAAAAATTTAATATAGATGATAATGATATAGTTATGAAATAAAATATACTCTAAAATTCAATTAACTTTAATAAAAAAGTATAATTGTTTATTTATATATATGTACTGTTAAATTATGTAACAGGTCGGCTGTTAAGTCCCGAGACTAACTAAGAAGGAAAACATTTTTCTGACAAAATTCGATTTTATTATAAAAAATAGTTGCCTTCGAGGGCAATACAGCGATCATTTCGATCTTTCAATTTTTCGATTCCACTTTATAGTAATCTTTCGTTTTATCGAAAAATAGGCTTCTGTCTCGGCGATTACTCCATCATAGTCAATAAATGTCTTGCCAGCGAGGACTCGGGAGTGAAAGTGATGGAGCCATGTTTCATCCATTGTCACATATCGACGCAAAAATTCGGATTGATTCGATTGAACATCTTCAAACACTACTCAGAATCATCAATTCGTTGTGTTTTTTGGTCGATTGTGAGCTCTCGCGGCACCCACTTTGCACAGAGCTTTCGCATGTCCAAATATTCATGCACGATATGTCCAACGCGCTCTTTCGATATCTTCAGAGCCTCAGCTATCTGGATCAACTTCACTTACGGTCATTTAAAATCATTTTGTGGATTATTTTTATGTTTCTGGTGTAACCAACTTCTTTGGGCGTCCACTGCGTTTATCATCATTCGTGCTCCACGACCACGTTTGAATTCAGCAAACCATCAACATATGGTTGATTTATGGAGCAGAGTCCGGATAACATTCTTCAAGCCAAGTTTTAGTTCGACAGTATTTTTCCCATCAAAAAATAATGTTTTATCCACACACGAAATTCGTCTTTTTCCATTTTTTTCACAATAACAAAAGTAGCTTCACTTAAAACGTAATATCTCAGAAACTAGTTGTCAGACAGCTGTTATATTTTGCATGTATGTTTTGAAGGTGGTACTAGCTGACAGTCATATGAAAACAAAATCCACTGGCGCCATCTATGGTAAGTCTCGGGACTTATCAGCCGACCTTGTATATGCACCGTTTAATTATATATATGGACTCTATAGGACATCTCCACAAAATAGGCAAACCCAATCTTCGGCATGCCGGCTCTGTGCAGAGGAAGATTAAACTCCCATTCACCTAATATACGAATGCCCAGGATAAGAGCCAAATGGAGGAAATCATCTGGAAAGTGACGAGAGAAGAAAGCTCTTGAGGAGTTCATTTTTAACTATATATGTTCCTGTCGAAATTTAATATTTTTACAAATAAATTAGTTAGCTCCTAGACAGTTTACCACCGGATGATACCGAATTAAAGTTCCGGTGAAGTGGGCTGATCTAGGAGCTAAACAAATATGGACCATTATTTATTTAAATGTACCATTTATTTATATATATATATATGTACCATATATGTTATATAATATATATATGTACCGTTTTTATGTATATGTACCGTTTTAGTTGTACCGTTTATTTATGCATGTGTACCGTATTATGTATATGTACAGTTTATTTATGTATTGTACCGTTTTTATGTATATGTATTTGCATAACTGTGTCTACATTGATTTTAGTGTATATATTTGTATTACTCGTTTATTGTAGAAACAAAAACAAAACTTAAGCTTAAAAAAGACAGAAATACCCTCCTAGAACACAAAAGAGTTAACGCTTTAAAGAGGAATGCCCCGCATACTTTTAAACAACACTTCACCATTTTCAGCGACCGCTCCGCGCAGATCACCACATGGGTTCCATATTGTGAAGACGTTACGCTGGGTCATATTACCATGGTTGGGACGAGGGACTCTCAGGAGGTTGAATAGTAGAGCTCGTCTTGTTATCCGTGGTGACGTCCAAAAATGTTGATGTAGCGATATATTGATTACCTATGATATCTATGCGACCCAACATTATATATATATTAGTTCGTTGCTCATGATAATTAATGTGGGAAGAAGTAGGCTCTCTTAATAACATAATAATATGACTTAATTATAATAATATGTTAATTTAAATCAATACTTAGGTTTGTATATTTATTGACTCATTGCACATGTGATCATAAATGATAATCGATATTATGATACCGTTATAATTGTACACAATATATTTACAAAAGATCATAAAGCCACATCTATATGTTTTCAATTCTATAAAGCAATAAGATGAAATTTTGTATAGAAGCATTATAAGAACAAAATAAGACATAAAACTATGAAAAGATACCAACCATCAGGCCATCAGGATTTTTTAACTACAATGGATTTTTTTGTTCATTATAACATTCTTTTCTCTAACCTAGAGCATTTAATTGAAAAAATATATAACTAGAGGCATATATACACTCAGAGAGTGCAAAACGTCCGCCGTCACGGGGTCCTTTATGAACCTTCCGAGGCGGAATTTTGCACGACTGGGCGGCGTAGAGGGACGAGGAAGGTTCCTTCGAAAGAATTCCGATAGGAAGACGCTCCCGGCACCCGATTTACAGGCACAGCGACATCTAGTGGCAGAGTAGGTAACTTGAAAATTTATTAGTATTTAGTCATTTTGCATCTAATTCTGCACTCACAGATGCCAAAATTTATCACTTGTTCCTTTGGCATTTCCAACAACTCCACACAGTTCATCCGAATCCGTTCAGTACTTTTTGAGTTGTCCTGCTGACAAACAAACCAACCAACCAACAAACCACCGCCAGTGAAAACAATACTCTTCGGCGGAGGTATTAATTCATGACAACGTTCAGGAGAGCGCGTCAAACATATGCCAAAATTACTTTTTTATATTTACCATGTTGGTTAAAAAATTAGGTTTTTTCTTAATATTATAATCCTTCCAGATCTCTGAATTATGAAGCATAATATGCTGATACTTGAATATATTAAGAAACTGGAGAGGGAAAAAACTTGTTGGTGATGGACTACATCAGAATGAAGTCGGAACTCGAGCTCATGACGGTGTTTTCGTCTTCTTTAGTTCTGAAAATCCCTTTGACAAATTTAAGTTCATTTAGTTAGGGGATCAGTATGGAAGGCACTGCAAGTTCACGGACGTTGTGGTCTTGATGAAGATGTGACCTTCCTCTACAGCAACAACTAGATCATATGGGACGGGAAAGCCTGCGCAGATTTTTAGTATATCCTTGGAATTGAGACATTCAGACTGCGTCCATGACATTCTTCAGGAACTGCACAATCGACCTCCCACTCCCTGAAGTCAAAAGGGCTCAAGTTCGAACCCGGAGGCCCCATGTTTGGCCAAAATGGCATGCCGACTCTTGGAAAACATTTCTGAAGCCAGGACACGTTATGCTCTCTTCAGTCCTATGAAACACTCAAAAGCGGCCACTCGAGACGGATCAAAGTTTTGCCCTTTAAAATCCTATATTTAACCCCAGTTTTAATCGAAATGGATTGATAATATTAACGCCTTCAAATCCTTGACAAGTCAGCGGCGATCCTGAGATTCTCGTACAAAGCCTTTGTCCAAAGACCATAGATTGGTGCGGATCCTCGAAAAGACCTGGACAAATGCCGTTGGTTTCGATTATTTTAATCGATTTTGATTGTCTTATCCGTCCTTTTAGTGTACTTTTGGAATTTTCCAAAGAGGAATAATTGATAATCTATTTCTTTTGACAACCATCTCGATTGTCTGTAGTTACAAGCCCAGCTGAATATTTACCAGATCTACCGATTGCATTCATGCACATCGAAGCCAGAGTTCTTTTAGTATTTTATTATACATTTCCAAGTGACCGGAGTATCTTTTAGCACCACTCGGTTTAACTCAATTAAACTCTACGTGTTTTCAATCATTAAGAGCAAATACTTGTATAAAGAGTTAATGTCAAATCCTGAGGGACTCCTAAATATGACACTATTGATCATTAGACCTGTTTTGTCTCATAAATCAATGGGTGGGCAATCACAGCCGATAAAGGAAGTGAAATATAATGTGAAGCAAATATTCCTGAA
>CP045905.1:572291-594605 GCA_013387185.1 Caligus rogercresseyi
GATCTTATATATATATTAGGGTTGTTCTTATTTTTCAAATGTGTGAAATGTTAGCCATTGAGTGGATTTTCTGTTTCTTGGTGATAAAAGAAGACGACATACAAAGTTTGAACAAAATCGGTCAACATTACGAGGTCGCGCAAAGAGGTCAAAGTTTTAAAAATTTAGTAAAAATATAGTTTCCCGCCAATTTCTTCAAAATGGTGGACGTTACAGACTTCAATAATAATTATTAATTTAAAGGAAATCTAATTTACTACCAGACGTATGTTTGATGTTTTTTAATAAAACAAAGTTTTCAGTAAAAACAAAGCAAGAAAGGAGTGAGTATTGTTAGCTTATTTCATAGCTTTTTTGTATCAATTAACTTCACTCGCCTGTAGAAGATGACTTGTTCGCTTCAGAGTAAAATAGTACTTTTAAGTTTAGTAAAACTTTAGATGATAAATCCAAAAATGACCTTGGTTGCATTCTATCAGTTCAGAATTCAGTACAATCTGAGTTTACATCATATGATTCAGAGCCTGTATTGACCTATAAGAAATCGATTATGAAAAAAATAAATAATAATTTGTTTCTTAGATTTGCGTCAAGGTATCCTCTCAAAATTTTACTTTGTCTCTGACGCATACATAATCCATTATATGCGTCATTTTGTACGCAATAGGCTTTTTTTAATGTACATATAACTCTCTACTTATTAAACTCACATGATTTAGTATACCAAAATATTAAAGCTGGTTAACCAAGCTTTCATTTGATATGTTTGGTGTTCTAAAAATCGCTATACTTTAAGAGATATAAGCAAATACGTACTGTCCCCCAAAATTGATCTTTTGATATGAGAATATACGATTACCATCTGGTAACGGTGTTAGTGTTACCTGGATAGAAGAAAAAGAGAAGGAGGGGTATTTTTCCTCCCTTCTCTCCCTTCTTTTTTTCTTGCTATCCAGGTAACACTAACTGGCGTTACCAATGGTAATCGTATATTCTCATATCAAAAGATCAATTTTTGGGGACAGTACGTATTTGCTTATATCTCTTAAAGTATAGCGATTTTTAGAACACCAAACATATCAAATGAAAGCTTGGTTAACCAGCTTTAATATTTTGGTATACTAAATCATGTCATTTAATAAGTAGAGAGTTATATGTACATTTAAAAAAGCCTATTTTGCGTACAAAATGACGCATATAATGGATTATGTATGCGTCAGACAAAGTAAAATTTTGAGAGGATACCTTGACGCAATCTAAGAAACAATTATTATTTATTTTTTTCATAATCGATTTCTTATAGGTCAATACAGGCTCTGAATCATATGATGTAACTCAGATTGTACTGAATTCTGAACTGATAGAATGCAACCAAGGTCATTTTTGGATTTATCATCTAAAGTTTTACTAAACTTAAAAGTACTATTTTACTCTGAAGCGAACAAGTCATCTTCTACAGGCGAGTGAAGTTAATTGATACAAAAAGCTATGAAATAAGCTAACAATACTCACTCCTTTCTTGCTTTGTTTTTACTGAAAACTTTGTTTTATTAAAAAACATCAAACAACGTCTGGTAGTAAATTAGATTTCCTTTAAATTAATAATTATTATTGAAGTCTGTAACGTCCACCATTTTGAAGAATTTGCGGGAAACTATATTTTTACTAAATTTTTAAAACTTTGACCTCTTTGCGCGACCTCGTAATGTTGACCGATTTTGTTCAAACTTTGTATGTCGTCTTCTTTTATCACCAAAACAGAAATCCACTCAATGGCTAACATTTCAAACATTTGAAAAATAAGAACAACCCTAAAATAAACCATTTTTACCAACGTCCGCCGAAGAGGTATGTTTTCACCGGCGTTGGTTTTTGGTTTGGTTGGTTTGTGTGTAGCTGATACTCAAAAAGTACGGGAACAGATTCGGATGAAACTTTGTGGAGTCGTTAGAAATGCCCCAAAGGCACAAGTGATTAATTTGGGCATCTCTAAGTACATAATTAGATACAAAATGACTAATACTAATAAATATTTCAAGTTAGCCTACTCTGCCAATAGAGTCGATGTGCTGTGAATTGGGTGCCGGGAGGTCTTCCTCTCGGAATTTCCGTCAAGGAAACCCTCCCTCGTCCCTCTATAACGCCACCCCCTCGTGAAAGCCGCCCTCGGAAGGCCTCATAAGGACCCCCGTGACGGCGGAGGTTTTGCACTCTCTCAGTGTATATATGTATATATATATAGATATCGACTAGGTATGATCAAAAGTATCCGACTTTTGGTTTTATTGTCCAAACGAACACAGCTATGGGGGCGGGACTTGCTGTGTGGTTGGGAGCATGACTACTGCGCATGCTCATTTTTTTATACAGCGCCAATACAAGTCAGTCGTGCTTCAGGCCATTCATGATTGAACAGGTGCAAGTGAGTGTCGTCGGATTTTAGTTCTTTCAATGTCAGAAAAGTCGAACAGCAAAATATGAGTGATTGAACCAACTAATATTCCCCGCTCGTCTACAAGTTCTGCTGAATCGTGATTCGGCGTTCTTCTTCTTCACCCAGGTCCTCACTTGATCAATGAGGCATCGTTTTGTCGATGTTGATGTCCTCCTGAGCGTGGTTCACTTTCAACTGACAAGCGGCCATCTTTGAAGCGGTTGTACCCTCTCTTTTATCTGTGTGGTGCCCATCGTCTTCTTTTCAAAAACACTTTTTGAATCTTGCGAATTGTTTCCATTGCGAATCACCAAGATTAAACAAAATTTTAGTGCAAGATGCTGTTACCTTTTTCCGACATTTTAAAGAAAATAAAATCTGACGACACTCACTTGCACCTGTTTCAATCATGAATGGCCTGACGCAACTGACTTGTATTGGAGCTGTAGAAAAAATGAGCATGCGCATGTAGTCATGCTCCCAACCCACAGCAAGTCCCGCCCCCATAGCTTGTGTTCGGTTGACCAATAAAACTAAAAGTCGGATACTTTTTGATCATACCTCGTATATTATATATTATATATAGTATATATATAATATATAATATAGATATATATATATATATATATATATGATAGATATATAGATCATATATATCAATATAATTGTCATAAAACGTGTAAAAATTACTAATTTTTACGCTCCTATATGTTGTTCAAACCATTAAATCCTCTTAAGCAAACGTATTTAAAAAATTACTTAAACCATCAACATGAGTACCCACTTTTTTTTTTCTTTCTTGAACACATAAAGTACCCTAGTAGGAGTCGTTATTTAAAAAATGGTTGGTGCGTCAGCACTTTGGTTCATTTATTGGTACTAATATATTTGACGAAATTTGCAAAAATAACAAAGTCATAATTGATCATAGCTAAATTTTGTAAAACGTATTTTTTTCAAAATAAGTAATAACAAAAAGTTTTTCTTCATAACGAAATCTTGTGAACGCAATTTGGGGGGGGGTAAGGGGGGGTCAAACCAAACTCCATTTTCTACGATCATTTAGTTTCTTATGCGCAACTTTTCGTGGGGATAAATTTTGATATCTTAATTTCGGTTTTCATAATACCCCCTATATATATAGTATATATACCTATATATATAATAATAATCATAGAATATTTTATTTACAGCAGGTGTATTAACGAGTATTACACCAACAAAAAATGGTTGTTACAGACCTGTATTTGTATCTTTGGCCTTGTTTTGGTCTTCGTTTCATTTGCATTCAAAGAGACCTCGGTACACTCACTATATTAAGTGAAACACTCTGAAATACAATCAGAAATACCCTCCCTTGGGACTGTATTCGAATATGATAAAAATTATATATGGATATAATAGTGCATAGTTGAGTTCCAATTATTTTGTACCTCAGAATATGTATTTTTTCACAATTAACATTATATCCTGTAAGAGCTAAGATCAGTTTCTATTCCTGATCTTCCACAGAACTCCACGACTACACGGATATTTATAAGTGTACGAATTACAAAAAATATTTTACTACATAAGTGTACTTATATTTCATTCAAAAGCTACAGCCAGATGGGCTTAAACGATTTGATGTTTGTCTCAAAGATTTCGAAAAAGAGTCATTTCATCGTATAGTTGTCTACACATTCGCTTTCGTCAAATCTTTGGAGATTTCTTAAAATGTTTGAAGTGATGAAATTTGTTTCTTCCCGATTTGGTGTTTGAAACCTTTATATTATATATATATATGAAGCTTATTTCATCCAAAGCTGACCATTGTTGTTTTGTTTGTTTGTTTGTTTGAAGTAGCATCCGAGAGTACGAAGGCGATCAAGTCTTGGATTCAAGCAGAATGGAATGATCATCTTAGCCCAGAAATCATACCGTTTTTATTCATAATCATTCTTCGCCCAAAGATTTCGTATCTTTTATAACTAAAGCAAAAAAATTATATTTTTTTAAGTACCATTTCATTTTTTTTTGGTTAAGATGTTTAATAATTGGCTACAAATCCATACAGTGTAAAAAATAACAATATCTTAGAAAGACAGAGATTTAAAAAAAACACAATCTGAAGACAGTTCTTATAAAACAAAACATTATGAACATTATAATTCAAATGACTGTCTAAAGTTAAAATAATAATTATTGAAATGACTTATTAAAATTATAATGACTTATTAAATCAATTTTTGGGAAATATTTATAGGTATATATGTTTAGTATATGTGAAAAAATTGGGAAAAGGACAATCAAAAATATACCATAAGTGACAATCAAATACATATTTTACTAGAGGCATATATACACTCAGAGAGTGCAAACCTCCGCCGTCACGGGGTCCTTATGAGCTTCCGAGGCAGATTTTTCACGAGTGGCCCGGCGTAGAGGGACGGGGAGTGTTCCCCTCGACGGAAATTCGAGAGGACGACACTCCCGGCACTCGATTTCACAGCACAGCGACATCTATTTTGGCAGAGTAGGCTAACTTGAAATATTATTAAATAGTATTTAGCTCATTTAGCATCTTAATTCTGCACTCAGAGATGCCAAAATTTATTCACTTGTTCCTTTTGGCATTTCCAACAATTCACAAAGTTTCATCCGAATCCGCTCCGTACTTTTGAGTTATCCTGATGACAAACAAACCAACCAACCACAAACCACCCAACAAACCAACGCCAGTGAAAACAATACCTCTTTCGGTGGAGGTAATAAATAAAGACAAAAAATATGAGATAAAATATATATGTTCATTAATTAATAAAAGACTTTTATATAAAGGAATGTATGAGCCATATCAAAAGGATTTTTGTCTTCAAACATTCGAGAGAAGGAAACCAAGACAACAACAAATGATATCAAAATTCAGACAGACATTCTTGTTGAAATATGAGGATCCACCACAACCATCATTCTCCCCCTCCCATGTAAAACCTTGATATCTGATCCGATTCTATCATATTAACCATTTTTTTTTCCTTTATCTCCCTCTATCTGTACTTTTTCCTCTCTTCTTCCCGTTGAAACCAAGTAAAAATCTTATTTTTTATTATTTTTACTTTTATTAAAAGTCTTACGATTATATTTCTTTGACATCAAACTATGTGCTCGCTCACATATACAAAGGAATTTCTACGAAGCCCTTTAACAAGAAAATGCACAGACTGTTTTGGTATTTAATTTTATAATATGCCAGTCAAATGCCTATGTTTTTTTCTTTTATCGGAGCCACCTTCATTATCTTCAGTGTGTCCATGGAGAAGGCCTTAGCGGCGCAAGATTTAATGAATAGTGTGAATGAGAGAGAGTAGATCGTATATATTTTTTATCTTGCATAAAGAGAGACATCTAAAAAAGAAGAGGGGAAAAACTGGATCAAATGTCTTCTTCATCAAAACAATTTATATGGAGAATATGTTGAGGCTTTGTGACTAGGGTTGAGTTCTCTTATAATATGGTTAACAAACGTATTTATAAGGTGGCGACAAATTGACCTTTTCTATGAAGAAGGGGATTTTTAAAAAAGTAAGGGAGCTCGATAGCCGTGCGTGCTAAGGCGTGTTCAACTCTCAATGTTAGGCGCAGTTTCGAATCCCGAGAGGGGATGTCATTTTTGGTCTACCTCATTGATAAGATCTTAGGTTCGATAGACTAAATTATAATGCTATAATGCTTATTTATATCCTATCGGATGCATTCTATCGAACCATATAGGCAAAAAAAAAAAAAAAAAAAAGTCGGAGTTGGAGATTTTATTTATCATAAAAATGTTAAGAGTGATTTAAACTGTGGTCATCTCAGTAGATTATATAATACGAATTGTGCTCCTAAAAAGGACTCTGTAAATGAGATACGAATAATTTAATTAAATTGTTTGATGTACCTTTACATTCCGAATGTATTGAACATTTCCATACAAATAAGTAAATTAATTTAGAATAGAAAATTAGAAATACATATTTATTGTGTATGTATGTTAGGATAACTAAATCATTTACAGTTATCTTGTATGTATATTTGTTGACAATTATTTTTAAAGTTACATTTGAAAAGTACAAAAACATGATTTATAGCCGAGTGGCAGGAAATCCTGCCGGTCAAAATAACTGGGGTTTCAGTATTTTTTCTCCAAAATTTTATCTGATATGTCAAGAAACCATAAAATCACTTTATTTTCTCAAAAAATATTGATTTTTGCGACAAAATAATCTTCGCTTTAATGGGTTAAGATGATCTTAGGTATAGGACACAACAATGTATTCCCTTGAAGAATCCAATAAGCCCTCTATGTCTTTATATATCTATGGATAAATAGATCCCATAGATTTTTTAGATATTTCTGTGTATTCTTCCGATCCGGACTCCTCTGTCGATAAAAATACGGCAAAAGTCATATAGTAGTCAAAAAGCAAATAGTGGGTTCAACTATAAATTATTGTGGTTGTCTATTGTTAAGTCGTTCCGTTTGTATAATAAGTAAAAAAAAGTACATGGCAACGTGAAAGCCAAAATGAAGGAATTCTTACAAAAAATATTATTTTTTTGGCATTACTCTGCTTGAGTTATGACGTCATATTGAGCATAATATTTCTCTTTTTATATTCATGTAATTCAATGGACTGAATAAGTATTAGTGTACTAATAATTGTCATAATAATTTTAAACTTGGGTTTTGGTTTATTTACTTAAAATATGATCCTTAAAGTACAATTTTTAATACACATAATTTATCCCCCCATGTACCTTAACGTCCAAGATGTATGTACTTTCTGCATATTTTTTTATATGAACCGGGTGGAGTTCCGTTATTTTATTGTGTTAAATGATGACGTCAACATGTATCAATATCCGTGGAAGCATTTATGTATAATGTTACATTATTTAGGTAGGATACTGAGCAGCATTATAAAGTATCATATATCAGAAGGTCTTATTTGTATATGGGATGAATAATCCTCTTTGGGTATGACCAGTCTTGGATATTCAAAGAATAGCTTCATGTTATCGAATATCTTGTGATATCTAGGGAAGTTATATATAATATATATATTTATATATATATATATATATATATAAATATAGATTTATTTTACAAATGGAAAATTAAAATTATTCTTTTTAAAATATAATGATCTTTGTTGTATCTAAACACTATTAGATTATTTGGTTTCAATTCTTTATACTGTAAATCATCTTTAAAAATGTTTCCAGAGATATTATATTCTTTAAAGGCAACCTCCGCTATTCTTGTAGAAATTTCCATGTTGACATGTTCTTTTTATTTGTCAAAATGTTTTTTTCTCATTTATTTAGTTCTTTTTTGCCTATTTGGGTTTGATAGAATTGCATCCATGCGGATATGAATAAATTTTGGTGTTGAAATATTAAATTTAAGAACAATCCTAGATATATTTTAAGGCAAATTTTTGTAGACATATATGTCCTATATAATCATTTTTATCCCAATACCGGCCACTACCGATGAAGTTAGGATGAGGTGGACCCAAACCAGGGCTAAGCAAATATCATTCTCACTTTCTGAAATGGGGTTACCGATTTCTTTATCGTTATAAAATTTACTTATCTCTTACGTTAAAGTATTTGAGGACATTAACATCACGATACGAATTTTAAAGGAGTCAGCATGAAAAATATTGTTTAAATTTAATCTTTCTCAATGGCGAAGGCTATAAATTGCAACTTCATCAGTTCCTTATCCTCTAATTTCTATGCATATAAAAATGTTTCAACATAAATAGTATGACCTTAGAAATTACTATATTATTACTAACATTGCATCAAAACCACATAGAGCCCAAAGTACTAAATTACTATATTAGTAACTACGTCTGTCGACGAAATCGCTCTTCAAGTGTTAATGAAGACTTTCCTTATTCTGACCATAATTATATATATGTATATATATAACAATATATATATAGGGCTAAAACGTTTTATAAAATAAAAAACACAGTTTATCTACATCCATCATGACTATAGCCATAACTTTCTTCTTTGAAAATGAATATTTGCATAGTGAGTGAGTATTTATATATATCTACCTGGCATGTGAAACAAGTGCATTTACATTGATGAACAATGGCATTAAATTTTGGCATTTGATATCTTTAATGGATTAAAACGTTACTCAAAGTCCTTAGAACAAAAAGAAAAAAGATAAGGGAAATAATTTCGTTTTCTTTAACTTTTTTATTTCCAAATATTTTTTCCAAGGTCCAAAATGTAAATATATAACAATCAATGACTAAGAAGTATGTTTTTTTGTACACCCGTACAACATTTATATTAAACTGATATTAACGTTACATCCAAATCTTAGGGTACATGAAAATAAATCGTGACATTTTAACATCTAAAACTAGAGTTTCATCAAATAATCTATTCACAAAATTAAAAACATTTAACTAAGACTAAAGTATTAGAAATATAAATTTTACTTTAGCAGCCGTCTTTTTGGTGATAGTTTATTAACGGCAAACTACAAACTTCATCACCAAACCTTCACCGAAAGAAAATAAATTACCGTACCTATATGTAACTCAAAACTAAAACAGATTACGAAAAAGTAAATATTATCTTTCTAATAATACTTTTTTTCCTTATCTGTCCTGGCTTATGTGTTTTGTAGACATTGGTATAATGTAGCATAGTTTAGGATTTCCTTTATATACATAATCAAATCTGTGTAAGCAGTCACCTGTATATACCGATCCCTTGCCGACAGCTGCCTTCCACATTTCAATAATAGAAAAAATAGTCCTAGCGGCCACTATAGACAGGTTTTGAATTAAAATATTTTTTTTCCTTTAAACTTAAGACGACGTAATTAGTTAAGGTGTCCAAGAACCATTTAAATTCCAAAGGAGTTGACGATATTTTTTAAAATATTTTTTTCTCACATAAATTTTATTTATCCCTATTTAAATCACCACAGAGAGAAAACTAATAAAACGAACTAGAACATAAAAAACAAAGGCGAATATATACCAGATGAAATAAAGCTCTCAAACACAACATAAAAAACAGAAGAAAAAAAACAGAAATACAAAAGTATTAAAAGGAAGTGATCTTTAAAAAATAACATCAAAACACTCAAAAAATAAATTCATTTAAAGCAACGTGACAATCGATTACGTAGCTTATTTTCGTAAAATATGCATATGCTATCAAATTTTGAAATTTGGCAATTACTTTGGAGGCTGTTTCTGAATATTTTCGACTGGGGATGAAAACCGTAGAGCTTCTCATTCCGAGTTGATTGTCTCCCCACATGTTCCTCAAGGTCTGGTCCATTTCTTCCCAAAACCTATTGATTTCTTTGCAGTCTCTGAAGACATGATATATTGTTTGTGTTCTTCCTCCCTGCACATCACGAACCTTGTTTCCCCAGCTAAATAATCTTAAGGTAAGCCTGTTTGGATGTTATGATTGGATCAAATATTGACGTCATGATGCATTTTTATTTCTTTGAACATAAACATTTTAAATAATAATGTGACGTCATAGCACTAGTCCTTTGATTGGGCCTTCAATCACACATGGATCTATATCGACATAAATAATTGTGTTAACCAATTGAGGTAGCGTCATCGCTAGAAGGATACGTAACGACACAACCCTTCGCAACTTTCAGATATGAGAAAGATGAATCTATAACCGTTCATGGGGCGCGTTAGCGCAGGTGTAGCGTGTTCGACTCTTAATAAATAAATAAGGCAACAACTCACGCTTCGGGGTTAAATGACTGTTTATTTTGTTTCATCATATCTGACGATAAAGGGGTCTTCACTCTATCGATAAAACATAGAAAATTAAAGAAATTTAACTTTTCAATTCCGAAAAATGATGTTTTATTGCTGAGACTATCGAGAGACCGTCCATAGTGGTGTGTCTTAATCAAAGCTCCTCGAGATTTTTCTACCAACTGAGGAAAATTTTTGTTTAGGTGGGGATGAGTAGACTCTGGTGGGATCAACGAACAACAAATAATATATATATTTATGAGCAAACTCATTTTTCCATTATTATGAATCTTTAATGAGAAAGAATACAAAAGACACAAAGACCATCCCAACGACAAACAAATAATTTGCAGGAACATGTATCAATGTTTCAAAAATTGACCCTTTGAAGATGCAAAGCATATTGAAAGGACTGTATGAGAACACTGAATATTTGTTAACTGTCCGTGGTTGTTAAAAGAAAGCGAAATAATTATTAAGAGAGAGAGATATATATATATATATATATATATATATATATTTGGTTAACTCCTAGGTAAACCCCACCCCACCGGATAATCCGTATCAGCCGATGAAGTTTACTTAGGAGCTAAGATCTTTAATTTTGAATAGGTTGAATTTGCAAAAAAATGTCGAATACTTTCAAGCATTGAGCTTCCATTGGTGTCTTCTTTGGACTCCTCGGCGAGTCCAAAGAAGACATCTCTTTTACAGTGCGAGCACAGTCAAAATGAGATGATCGGCGTTTCCTCCCCCTCCTTCCAGAGACGACAAGTTGAACTTTGTATTTTTCCCTATTTTGAGAAAGTGACTGTTAAGACCAATGTGGCCGCTAACAATTGCCACAATATTCATTATATATATATATATATACCTATATATATATCGATTAAATAAGAATGTATTTTAAACATGATGATTCACAAATATTGTAGGAAGGAAACTGTTTGATGGAACTGAAAGTCTCACAACCCTTTTTGTGTTTCCCCTCTTTTTCTTTAATTTAATTTTTTTTGTTGAACAGAAAAAAATTAGGGGAGAAAAATTAATCATACTTTTTTTTTTTTGTTAAAGCAGGTATTACTTTTTTGTTTATTATTATGATAATATACCCCACATTATTATTATTTTTCTTGTGGTCAGACTTTTAACTAGGCATTTAGAATAATTTTAGAGTGTGAGCGTGTAATGGAAATATAGACTTAACCCTACAAAATTATTTTCACTGTTGTTGTTTTTAAAAGGCAAGATTTTTCTTTACCTCAAGCAAATTAAGAATATAATTTGTAAACTCCTTGTAAAAAGTGAAATAATTTCTTTTATTAAAAATATACTAACTAGTGTTGCCCGGGATTTTGGTGATTGTTCACTCTAACCTAATAGTTCCTAGACGCCTTTAACAATACATAGAAAAGTTAATCAATAATAAGTGCTTTGTAAATATAAATAATTTTACATATATCTTTTATGCAAACAACCACAGCTGTAATAAATTTCACAGCATCCCAAAATGATCTACATAAAAATATGTCTAAATTTAACGCGCCATTATCAAGGGAACGTTTCTCCAGCATAAAATATAATTAAGAAAACAAATTTTTGGGAATATAACTAAATTATTCAAAATATACCATAAAACCTCAAGGACATCTAAAAGAAGAAAAAAAATCTCACTTGGCAATTTAAAGAAAACCCAAAAAAACTCTTTTGGCTAAAATAAATCATTATGGCAATAATGATTTTCTTGATTGTCCACCGTCACAAAAACACTCCCTGAACCCTTAAAATCATTTAATGAAAGATTCGTCCAAATCGATGGGAAGGAAACAAAACTCAAAAGTAATTGTTTCTTAGTAATATTTACTACGATATGTGACGTTGCTATTATATGCCAAAAACTTTTTGTGTTGCAGATCCAAAGTACATGTTTAATCGAGTTGAGGATCGAATCTAATCAATAACTGTAGCTCATCCCCTATTATCAATCATCTTTACAATGATCAAAGAATGTCCCAAGTTATGAGAGAGCGTGATAAATTAATACTTTTGTTTATTACCCTTCCTATACAGTTACGTCATGTTACATCTTTTATAGACCATCAAAAAGTAGAAATTAGGAACTTAATCATTGTTTTTTTGTGTTTTTATGACATTTTTAGCAAATGTGATTTATGATTTTTTTTAACTAATTTCACTTTTTTATATACTTTTTTTGTTGGTATTTTGTAATTTTGTAGCTACATTTATAATGATAAAAGTGGTAATTTTCCAAATGTGAGGTAAGAGGAGTTACTTAAATGATGAATTTTGTTCCCCCCAAGCACGTCGTGAATTATACTTTAACTATTTCGCCCCATCGCCACAACTCAAGCAAGAAAGAACTTTCTAATAAAATAGTATTTTTATTGTCTAGTACAATTTGGTATGAAGAAAACAATTTTTGAGAAGTACATTTTATAAAATAAATGATATAGTTAATGACGTCTTAGTTGTATTTTCCCCATAAAAGAATAATGACTTATTTTTTGTTGAAGTCCTATTTAGTCCTCAACTCATTAGACATTAATCTGTTATCAGCCGATTCGGTTAACTTATGGATACTTATAATAAAATTAATTTTATGTTCATATATAAATTTTAAATATATTTTAATCTGTCGTTGTATCTCTTAATTAAGACAGTTTTAAAATTTAAGAAGTTAAATGTATTTTTCGCTCACAGTTAAAGTTTGATGTCCTCCTAATTGGTATCACCGGATCGACAAAGAGGATCATCGTCTTTAACCAACTCTCTAGAGATGTCGTTAACGACATTTTTTATCACTCAAGTCGAAAAAATTCCTCGATAGTTGATGTTTTATAATAAATAATGTATATTTTTTCTCCTTAGTTTCACTAAAAAATTGATCGCCGGCAAAATTATTTTTAATCTTTTTTTTTATACCCTGATGGTGTCTTCGAGTTTTTTCTATTGACACTCAAAGATGAGTTTATCCATTTTCAGACAATACTTGTAGTTAGGAATGTGTTAAAGTAGAAATTTTTATTCAAATGAAAATAAATGTTACGACTTCAATTTGAATCCTTATTCATTTAAGCATAAAAACACAATTTTGAAATATAAAGTTTCATTTTGAAACAAACTTAAATGCTTTGAATGGAGCTAATTATTCTTGTAGAGGTTCAGTTTATCATAATGAGGATTTATATATAAATACGTCAGTTTTGAAGAAATCAAAACCTATTTTAATAAGACATAGGCATTTTTTTATCCGTTAACAAGTAGAATTTAATATTAGGTTATTTATCACTGGATAGTAATTTTAAAACTATAATGTTCATTTATGTATTGCATTTGTGCAACTGTCCACTGATTTTTATTTCATTGTATGTCTACTTTGATTTTATTGTAGGTATATTTACGCTTTTATTGTAGAACGAAATAAAAAGATTCAACTGAAAAAAACCAACAAACTATTTTTACATGAAAATAGTATTAATTAAGCTTCATAACCATTTAAATGTATCCACAGATATACTACAAGGACATGAAGGTTGTTTTAATCAAGTAATATGTAAGATATATTATAGGATAGATCTTATTTGATGACGTCACTGGAGTTCTACACACTCCTCTTTCAATTTTTTTTAATGTTCCATCTGCCCAAGCTAGACGGACTTGTGATAATAAATCTTGATTGTATTGAACTATCATCTGCTTCCTTCCACTCTATGCACTTGAACAAATCCTAATCATTAAAATTTGCACGAGGGATGAAGTAATGTGGAATTTAATACAATATATTTTTGTCAATCCCTTAGCCATGTAGCCTGAATTCTAATGAGATACCAATGGGTTCACAAAAGGGGGAATACTGAGTACGTGCTCAAATGAGAGTTTAACTTTGTGAGGAGACCCTACATGACTCTCACTTTATCATTCCATCCATCAATAGGTCTTCCTCATATGAAAATGTGAGGAGAAGAGATCTTCTTACCAAGTAATATAAAATGGAAAAAGAAAAGAAAATCGCGAAAATCAAATAATACAATAAAAATTATATTAAAAAGTTTGTAAACAAAGCATCCACCATTTTAAAAATAACAGGATATTCAACAGAGAAGAAAGATTATGTACACTTAAAGAGCTCTTTGAATACCTACAAGATTCGAAATGGCTCCTGCTCCACTTGGTGATGTAATAATTAAGTAGTCATGGGAATAGAAAAGGAATATACAGCAATTACTGTCCAATGACGTCATCTAAGGCTTCAACAAAAAGTAGTCCAACAGAAAATATAGAGTGCTGAATTACGTATTGTAGCCATGAATAAGGGTATTTGTGTGCTTTTATTTTCCTGGGGGGGGAAGGACAACGACAGACAAGAACTAAAGAAAAAGTGAGACTTCCTATCTGATATTATTAAATATGTCTGATGTCATTTAACTATTCATATTTTAAGAAGGCAGTTATGCCGACGGATGGCCCTTGTAGGGAGGCTTGGGGATTTAAAAGATCTAAGGGCTACAAGTAGCCTCAAAGAACCTGAATTCTACCAACTGCGTGCACCTGCCAGCCTTTTCAAGATAACGGGTCTTTTGTCCTCATTGAGAGAGGCCAACATGATTTTGTGTGATGACGGCAATAACTCGGTTTCTCTGGTCTTGGCACTACCTTATTTAGTATAGTATTTATTAACCTTTAGATATATATATATATATATATATATATATATATATATATATATATATATATATATATTATATATATATATATATTATATATTTGATACAGTGAACATTCAGTTTTCATATGTACAATAGAATACATAAAAAACTAAAAAATCTATGAAAAATCACATAAGTAAAATTTTAATTTACAATTTTATCTTAAGGGTTCAACTAGCAACACTACTTAAAATACAATTCAAAGAATCTCAATTCCTACGTACTAAAATATATTTTCATAAATTTTGAGCTTTAAAATGGCAGTACTTGCAAGTCTTAAAATTCTTCATTATTGTAGATAATGTCTTGAGGGTGGATGGAGGCAGAGAAGGGAAGTATATATTTTAGTTGTTTAGAAACTATATTTTGTGATTTTTTTTACAAGTAATGTTAAGTATAAATAAATTGTTTAACGTTAACACTAAATAGTTTGAACTTTTTGTTTGCCGTATTTCCATTTTTACTGATATTAAGCTGAGTCACGAAAATGGAATATTTTTATAAACTTAATCAAACAATGTTAAAAAATATATATAATCATTTATTTTAAAATGAACCCTCTAAGGTAAGATCCATCACATCATTAAAGCGTCATTATATAATTATTTTTCAGAGGAATTAAGGAAATACAACTACTAACTTTATTGTTGATATATGTTCCTTCTAAAGCTAATATAATTTAAACATTAGTTTATAAAATATTAAGCATTTTACGAATAAAAATGGACTTGCTTTTTCACCTTTATACAAACCTGAAGATGTAGATTTTATAACCCTTCGACTCTGATAGCGATGGTCATCTAAATAAAATAGTGTTTGATTTTTATTGGTACCGTTAAAGAAAAAATGACGATGCTCCAATACTATTAAAGAATAAAATGGCTATGAAACAGACCGCTGATAAGTTAAACGTTAGGCGTGCGCACTCGACTATTTTTATTTTGTCTCATTTGTGGCATTAGATGATACCTTTTTCATATTTAAATATTTGATTATTTATTGGTATAAAATACATATTGGTTATATTAAAAATATATAAATAGACTATAGAAATATATAAATAAATAACAAAAACAACAACATCAGAAGGAAAAACAAATAACTAAGCTAGTAGGAATCAGGAGAGGTTAAAAGTCTACGGTTTCTGAGTCTAATTCATCAGGTTTATAGCACCATTGCTTCACTATGGGCTTACTGATGATATTGGGATTCTTTTTTGTATTGACACAAATCTCCTTTGGAATTTGAGACAATTGTTCTTGGGTACAAGTCTAAAACATAAAGAAGAAAAATTAAGATTAACAATGAATGACGCCATTTTGTATTATGACCTTACCTAGGAACGAGAGTGGACTCTATACGACAGTTTTGCTCGGGCTGTAGATCGCAGTCTTCCTGGGGGAGATTTGAACTTGTGTCCTCATTTCCTCGTGACAAACTTCTTTTCCCTTGACTGTAATGCAGTTGCTTGGTATGCAAATGTGGCGAGGAATCTTTTCACAGGAGGTCTCGGGATGGACCTTTGTGACGGTTTCCGTAATCAGTTTGCATTCTGAACGGGCCATTTTTCGCATTTCTCTGAACAGCATGGGGTGCATCTGGTTTTGAGTCGTCTTTGTAATCATCATCGGTACCATCGTAGTCATCATCATCGGTACCATCGTTGTAATCATCATCGTCATTATCGTTGTATTCATCATCGTATCATCGTTGTATTCATCATCGTTATCATCTTTGTATTCGTCATCGGTATCTTTGTATTCGTCATCGGTATCATTTGTATTCGTCATCGGTATCATCTTTGTATTCATCATCATTATCACTGTACTCATCGTCATCGTCGTAATCTCTTTTAAGTTTTTTAGGTTTGTGAGCATGCAAGTGGAAGAGCTCAACTGAAAAAAAGAAACATTAGTGCAGTAACACTTTAAATTGTCTATATTATTAAAAAAACATAACAATAAAAATCATTGTTGAATGGAAGGATAAGTTCGTTTTCTCATTCCCTCCCTGCTGCCCAGAGAATACTGTGGAAGGGACAGGCATCTTTTTATTCGTCTTCCTTATAGATATTATCAGGGAAAATCTTTAAAAATAGTTTTTCTTAAAACACTTAGGACCCAAACCAGAATTAGAAGTATTCACTTCTGCCATTTTATCTATTCATGAAATAAAACAAAAGTCAATTTTTAACTGTGGAAAGTTATCCCTAAATTACAAAATGTAGCATCTCTACATTTAATGCCAATTCCTTGGCTCTCAAGAATACGGTAGAAATTTCATAGAACATGCAAATATAATTGTGAACAAGTTTTTAAAAGATTTGCAACTACCGATTTCATGGAAAAGGAAAATGCTATCTTCTATCACAAAAAGTGAAGCATGGAAAACGTTTTACGGCTCGATTTCAAATTTCTTCTGGATGTTTATATTTAAATTCGCCTTTCAAGGATTTCGGAAAGCTTTATAACTCCGTGAGTCATGCTTTTGCTCTCTGTCCTGCCCTCAACATTTTAAGACGATTTTTATAATTGAATTGAGAGGTATAACGGAAAAATATATTACTCCATTCTTTTATTCGGAACAACTTGTAAAGAACGCTGAAAGAATCCTCAAGCCATTAAGTCTTTAAGCTGAACAACTGTCTATTTCTCATCCCTAGATCAACACTCCATTAGAGCAATCTTAATTTGCTACCTCGGCACGATATTCCGTGTTAGCAATGAAGATTCCATGTGTTTCGGAGACCCAATGGACTTACGTCAGCGAATTGATAAAGTTTTACCCGGATGACGCGCAATGGAGCCTGAAATTTCTTCGACGACTAATCCGCCAATATAAAAGCTACCAAAGATTTTCAAGAGTATAAGCCATGCTATCTCTATATTCTCTTTTCTAATTTCTTTTGTTATTGTGTTTCTTTTAATCTGTGTAATGTAGAGTGTTTTTTAATCTTATGATTGTTTATTTAACTGTTGTTTGACTTAGGTTTAGAGTTTTAATTTTAAACTATAATGTTTATTTATGTATTTTTATATATAACTCCTGTAAGCAAATAAAGTTTTAAAATCATTTTACCAATAACTTTTTCACACAAAACCTGTTTCTAATGTTGGATATTACCGAAAATTATTGGGATTTCCTTAACAATAAAAAGGAAATGAAATTACTATTTAAATAACTTTTTATTATTTAAACAGTTATTCCGACAAATTCCTATCCTCTACCGATAGTTATAACAGAAAAATTGGTACTTTTAATAATTGCATTACATAAAGGAACCTTTCTAAAATATACATCTCTTTTTAAAACCATTTGATGTCCATTATATAATATTGATTTTTGCAACAGATTAAATTTTTATAATGATGACTTTTAGCCGATAATTTTTAATGGACCACTGTTTTTTGGACATGAATGGTTTTATGTATCAAAAGCTATTAAGTGGTTTTACATAAGTTTGATTGTATTATATAAAATCCTTCATTATCATGTGTTAAATGAAATTATATAATTCGTGCATTCAATTCAAAGGAACTAAAGGCCTACTATATTTAAAAACTGTGTTCAAAGGTGTTGAAGAGGACTAAATGAGATTTTTAGGATCCATACTAAGGTCTTTTGAACGTTAATTTACAAATATAACATATTTAAATCAATATAAATTATTTATGTATCAAAGAAACTTTGTTTGAAATCTACATATTTCTGGAATAATAAAGCCCTATGCTGTATATCGCTTTATATACGACAATCTTAGCCAAAATCTTAATAAATTATTTGCACTTTTTTATCTATATGTCTATGGCCTAGCGCAGACTCAGGTATTAGCGGCCATGAGTCATGTTCCATTGAAGCTTCTATATGTTACTTTATGCTCAAAATTAACTACTTGATTTGCCCCGGTATCTATATACATATATATCCATCTTACCTGTAACATTTGTACATCGAACTTCCTCCACCATTTTGCATTTGGGCCGATCCTGATCCACTTCATAGGTCTTGTATTCGTTTCACAATTATCCTCATACTGAGTACTGCATATCTCGGGTCCCTTTATGTCGCTATCACACTTCCGCACCAATGGCGTGTGACAGATATTGACCTTCTCAGAGGCTGGCTAGAAAAGAGAGAAGCGTAAAACTAGAGTCTCACTTTCTTGCGGCGCCATACTTACGACTGGCTTAAAGGTAATGTGACAGTTTTTCTAAAGGACGTCTCGCATTCTGTTCATTGGAGGCCGCATAGTCCGTAATGTAGGTCATGTGGCACTTTTTCTGATAGCTATGATGACACTTCATGCCCCTCTCATAGACGGTCTCATGGACATGAATGACCTTCGGGATGCAGCGGATCCCATTCTCATGAAACTCCCCGGGAAAGTTCGCACGTAGAGAGGCGCTGAGTTGTTACGCAGAAGGGTCCTTCGGTTAGATGGCCGCCGTCGCCGAGGGGGTTTTGTTGTTGCCCCGAGAGTTGATGAGGAATTTAGGAAATCCTCTCGTCGTAGATTATTATTACGGAAAAAGGCTGTGGTTGACTCATCCCGAAGGGCTGCAAGAACTTGATTGGGATCAAATCTTCGGGGGGACTCCTTCAAGTCCTCTCCACTACTCATCATTCTCTTATACATGTCTTGCAAAAGCTGAGTCCCACTATTCTCATCATGATGAATAGGGATGGGATCCGCAGAGATGGTAGAGTTCCTCAGATCAATCACTTGCTTCTTATTCTCCTCCACGACAACAATTTCCTCAATGATCTCATCCCTGGCCAACTGCTCCAGGATTTCCTTTGGAAGTGCGGACTTGTCAAGGGGATGTCATCTGTGTGAATGGTTGTCGTGGCCTCAGGGACAATGGGAGACGTTCCGGAATGTGAAGCGTGGAAATGCAACAAAAATATCTATTAAAAAAAATAAAGAAGATTAATCTAATTGCTAAGGACACATGCCTAATATATATGCCTTACAAATAAATGGAGGTATACACTTCCTCCCATGGCGAAAAACTCTATAGAGCTAAACTTTTGATTGTGACGCACACACTTTCTCAGACAGACTGACGAATCAACAAGTGAAGTCCCGCTCATTTAAATAGATTCGTGGAGGGTTTAAAATATTAAATAATATTATTATTTTTTCATTTAGTCACTCGCTCGGCTAATTAATTCATTTACGGTTTTAAAGATACACAAACTTACTCTTTCGTAAGGCAATGCACGTTGAAGGTAATGAAGTTATGTTTAATTATTATTAGTACAAGCAATTAATAAGCTATATGCATGGGTGCCCAAAAACAGAGGTTTTCTTTTTTCAAATATTTTTTTCATTGCAGTTTTCAAATGACTTATATAATATATATATATATATATATATTTATATACATATAATTATTGTTGTTTGAAGGCAATGTGAAAGTATTTGGAAGATAATTTAATTGAGACTTTCTCCCAGTTTGAATAACAGTCCCTAAGTTGGATGAGCGCTTCCGAAATCATTAATGTGATTAGGGTTTGCACATGAGTTATTTTACACTCTTATTAGATGGAAGAAAGTATTATTATTAGTATGAATTTGCATGCATAAGTAATGGTCCTTCTTTTATTTTTCATTTGTTTTCATAACTGTACACCGAAATAAACCAAATAAATACATCAGTCAAGTTGGATATCAAGTGTAAAACGTATTTTTACAGTTTTTGTTGCAAAAATCGATATTTTTTTACTTTTCCATTATGCACAAAATATTAGGAGAAGATTTTCGTGGACATGATAAATCTTTTATATAGCCACAGAAGTTTTTTATATTGGCAGATATGAATTAAAAGGGGTATTTAACCTTTACGTGGTATAAGGGTCAAATTGGACCTGTTTGCACTAAAAAAAACACAGAAAATTAAGTGAATTTACCTAAACTTTTCCAATAAAATGAGTCAAATAACTTTTGATATCAGATCTCATAAAGGCTGACAAAAAAAAGGTTACACTAGTCCGTCTTAGGTCAAACTTAGCCATTTATGTTCTGTGTGATAGGTAATAAGGTGTCTTTTCATTCAAAAAATGTTTTGGGTAAAAAACATAGAAACTGCTTTAATATTAAGCTTATCCTGAGGTGGGCCAATTTTGACCTGGTGAACGACCAGTTTGACCAAATATAATTATATATATATGTATAAGGAAACGACCAAGACACCTTTTATCGCTGGTACCTGGGCCGGGCCGGGACTTAATATATATTTTTGTTCCTTCGACATTCTAAAGTCACAAAGTTTTTTAGAAAAGACTTTCCAAAAAGAAAGTGACGACGTTTTATTAGAAAAAAAAATCCCAAAAGTGAGGACGTTTTTTTTAAAAAATCATTTTAAAAAAAATCTCAGAAAAAATGATGACGTTTTTTTGTAGAAAATAATATTTCGGAAATTCCTTTCTTAAAAAAACGTCGTCACTTTATGAATGACAAACGAAAGAAGAATTTAAGTCCTGACCCAGTGGTTTAAAAACATCGGGACACTCATAAAAAAACCGAAACCGGTCGTTCCTGATATATAATATTATATATATATATAATGTTGAAAAAATAAGCTGTAAGACCTTCAGAGAACGTTTATAAAAGCGTCGCTGGTGATGACGAATCTAGGATCCATGTGTATGAACCCAAAACAGAACAATGATCGTCCTGTCAAATCCAATGGAAATTGTTTGTGGAAGAAGCTCTGAAGAATTCTTTTAAAAGGAAATAAACCATTTTTAATAATAACTTGCATTAATATGTATTTAAGAGCACCGATTTAAAAAAATGTTTAAAAAATATCTACACGCAACAATTCATTTCAAAAAATGTAATTATTTGATTTAAGGATATATTAACAATTTAAAAAAAGTACACATTTGCTTACGCATTTTTTTTGCAATGAAAAAAATTAAATGCTTTCGTGCTCGTTCTATTTAAAATACCTCAAGTAAATAAATACAAAAAGATGTCTTTTATGTTAAAATACCTTCGTCCTCATTTTTACTTTTCTTTTTGCATTTATGAACGCATTTTTAAAATGAGGCCATAAAGCGGGTATTAGGGCGGGGGGGGGAGAGGAAGTAAGACTATAAATTAATTATGTTTTCTAGCTGTTAATGTGAGGTTTTGAGGTGAGGAGAAGGAGGGCTCAAGGGTCGTCAGGAGGTAAAATGATACTTAAGGAAGCGTAGTGTACCAAAAAAAGGTGTTATAAAAATAAGAGCAAATCAAAGATTTCTTTTAATATTTATATCGCAAGGTGTTGGTCATAATCTTGGATAATTATGCATAATTATGCTTGGATAAGATCATGCAGATGTTCAAGTCCTGTATATA
>CP045905.1:600378-633686 GCA_013387185.1 Caligus rogercresseyi
ACTAAATTTTTAAACTTTGACCTCGTTGCGCGACCTCGTAATCTTGACCGATTTTTGTTCAAACTTTGTATGTCGTCTTCTTTTATCACAAGAAACAGAAAATCCACAATGTTGCTAACATACATTTCAAACATTTGAAAACTAAGAACAGCCCTAACATATATATATATATATATATTATATATATTATATATATATTATATATATATATATATAATATATAGATATTAATATATAACTCTCTCTCTTTAATTATTATTTCGTTTTTTTTAACCAACCACGGACAGTTAACAATATTCAGTGTTCTCATACAGTCCTTTTCAATATGCTTTGCACTTCAAAGGGTCAATTTTTGAAACATTGATACATGTTCCTGCCAAATTATTTGTTGGTCGTTGGGCTGGTCTTTGTGTCTTTTGTATTCTTTCTCATTAAAGATTCATAATAATGGAAAAACTGAGTTTGCTCAATAAATATATATTATTTTGTCTGTTCGTTGATCCCACCAGAGTCTACTCATCCCCACCTCAAACAAAATATGTCCTCAGTTGTAGAAAAAAATCTCGAGGAGCTTTGATTAAGACACACCACTATGGACGGTCTCTCATAATCTCAGCAATAAACATCATTTTTTGGAATTGAAAGTTAAATTTCATTAATTTTCTATGTTTTATCGATAGAGTGCAGACCCCTTTATCGTCAGATATGATGAAACAAAATAAACAGTCATTTAACCCCCGGAGCGTGAGTAGTTCCTTATTTATTTATTAAGAGTCGAACACGCTACACCTGCGCTAACGCGCCCCCATGAACGGTTATAGATTCATCTTTCTCATATCTTAAAGTTGCGAAGGTTGTGTCGTTACTTAGCCTTCTAGCGATGACGCTACCTCAATTGGTTAACACAATTATTTATGTCGATATATGTGATTGAAGGCCCAATCAAAGGACTTAGTGATATGACGTCACATTATTATTATTATTTAAATGTTTATGTTCAAAGAAAATAAAAATACATCATGACGTCAATATTGATCCATCCTAACATCCAAACAGGCTTACTTAAGATTATTTAGGTGGGAAACAAAGCATGAGTGCAGAGAGGAGAACACAAAACAATATATATCATGTCTTCAGAGACTCCAAAGAAATCAATAGGTTTTGGGAAGAAATGGACAAGACCTTTGAGGAACGTGTGGGGAGACATCACTCGGGATGAGAAGCTTTACGTTTTCATCCCCAGTCGAAATATTCAGAACCACCTCCAAAGTAATTGCCAAATTTTAAACTTTGATTGCATATCCATATTGTACGAAAATAAATTACGTAATCGATTGTCACCATGCTTTAAATGAATTTAATTTTTTGAGTATTTTGATTTATTTTAAAGATCACTTTCCTTTTAATACTTTTTGTATTTCTGTTTTTTTAAATCTGTTTTTATGTTGTTGATTGAGAGCTTTATTTCATCTGGTATATATTAGCCTTTGTTTTTTATGTTCTATGATCGTTTTATTAGTTTTCTCTCTGTGGTGATTAAATAGGGATAAAAAAAAATTTGTGAGAAAAAATATTTAAAAAATATCGTCAACTCCTTTGGAATTTAAATGGTGCTTGGACACCTAAACTATACGTCGTCTTAAGTTTAAAGGAAAAAAATATTTTAATTCAAACCTGTCGTAGTGGCCGCTAGGACTATATTTTCTATTATTGAAATGTGGATGGCAGCTGTCGGCAAGGGATCAGTTTATACAGGTGACCGCTTACACAGATTTGATTATGTATATAAAGAAAGCCTAAAACTATGCTCATTGTACCAATGTCTACAAAACACATAAGCCAGGACAGATAGGGAAAAGTATTATTAGAAAGATAATATTTACTTTTTCGTAATCTGTTTAGTTTTGAGTTACAATATACTGTAATTTCTTTTCTTTCGGTTGAAGGCTTGGTGATGAAGTTTGTAGTTTGCCGTTAATAAACTATCACCAAAAAGACGGCTGCTAAAGTAAAATTTATATTTCTATACTTCTTAGTCATTGATTTGTTTATATATTTACATTTTTGGACATTGGAAGAAATATTGGAATAAATAATGTTAAAGAAAACGAAATTATTTCCTCATCTTTATTTCTTTTTGTTCTTAAAGAATTTGATTATCGTTTTAATCCATTAAAGATATCAAATGTCAAAATTTAATGCCATTGTTTTCATCAATGCAGATGCACTTGTTTCACATGCCGGTAGATATAAAAATACTCACTCACTATGCAAATATTCATTTTCAAAGAAGAAAGTTATGGCTATAGTCATGATGGATGTAGATAAACTGTGTTTTTTATTTAATAAAACGTTTTAGCCCTATATTATATATATTGTTATATTACACATATAAATATATATTATGGTCCGAATAAGGAAGTCTTTCATTAGCACTTGAAGCGCGATTTCGTCGCAGACGTATTCCTAATATTAGTAATTAGTACTTTTGGCCTATGCTGTTTTTGATGCATGTTAGTATTGTACTTTTAATATTTGTCTAGTGTTCGTTGTACCCAAACTTATTATAGGAAATCTACTTTGTTTATGGTTTTCTGAATCTCTTAATGTGAACAGCTATTCATCCAAACTCTGTATCTCTAAGTCACTGGCTGGAGCCATTAAAATCTATAAAACCAATTTATAATTCGTCTTCATGCAGAACAAAAAAAAATACACGCTGATCACCATGTTTTTTGTGGTTTGCGATCCAAATGAATGCCTTGCAGTGGACAATCTTACATATAGTAACTGCGCTTGTTAAGGTCATACTATTTTATATTGAAACGTTTTATATGCATAGAAATAAGGATAAGGAACTGATGAAGTTGCAATTTATAGCCTTCGCCCATTGAGAAAGATTAACATTAAACACATTTTCCATGCTGACTCCCTTTAAAATTCGTATCGTGATGTTAATGTCCTCCAATACTTTAACTGTAAGAGATAATAACTTTTATAATGATAAAGAAATCGGTACCCCCATTTCAGAAAGTGAGAATGTTATTTGTTTAGTCCTGGTTTGGGTCCACCTCATCCTAACTTCATCCGTAGTGGCCGGTATTGGGATAAAAATGATATATAGGACATATATGTCTACAAAATTTGCCTTAAATATATCTAGGACTGTTCTTAATTTAATATTTCAACCCAAAATTTTATTCATATCCTACGGATGCAATTCTATCAACGCAAAATAGGCAAAAAAAACTAAATAATGAGAGAAGAAAAACCTTTTGACAAATAAAAAATAACATGTCAACATGGAATTTTCTACAAGAACTAGCGGAGTAGGCTTTTAAAGAATATAACTCTCTGGACATTTTAAAAGATGATTTACAGTATTAAGAATTGAAACCAAATAATCTAATAGTGTTAGATACAACCAGATCAATTATATTTTAAAAAATAATTAAATTTCTATCGTTAATAATCATTATTATCTACTATATATAAATAATATATATATATACATATATATTATATATAATATATATATGTTTCCCTAGATATCACAAGAATTCGATACATGACGCTTATTTTTGCATATCCAGACTTGTTCATACCAAAGAGGATTATTCATCCCATATACAAATAAGACCTTCTGATATAATGATACTTTTATAATGCTGCTCAGTATCCTAAATAATGTACATTATCATAAATGCTTACACGATATTGATACATGTTGACGTAAAATGCACCTTGTGTGCATCATTTTAACCAATAAATACGAAAAGACTCCACCCCGGTTTTAATATCAAAAAATATCAGGAAGTACATACATCTGGACGTTAAGTACATGGGAATAATTATGTGTATTAAAAATTGCACTTTAAACATCATATTTTAAGAAATAAACCAAAACCCAAGTGTTAAATTATTATGACAATTATTAGTACACTAATACTGATTAAGCCATTGAATTACATGAATATAAAAGAGAGAAATATTAGCTCAAATATGACGTCATAACCCCAGCAGATAGAATGCAATAAAGAATATTTTTTGTAAGAATTCTTCATTTTTGGCTTTCCGTTTCCATATACTTTTTTACTTATTATACAAACGAAACGACTTAACAATATGACAACCACAATAATTTATAGTTGAACCCACTATTGGCCTTTGACACTATATGACTTTTGCCGATTTTATCGACAGAGGAGTCCGGATCGGAAGAATACACAGAAATATTTAAAATATATATGGGATCTATTTATCCATAGATATAAAGGACATAGAGGGCTTATGGATTCTTCAGAGGAATAGTTTTGGTGTCCTATACATAGGACATCTCAAAATTATTAGCTTATTCCTTTCAGCTGTATTGTTGGTCCAATCTAAACAAAGTAATTTGTACTACGTCATCGTAAGCTGAGCATAGAGATAGAATCTATCTCTATGATCAGCTGTACAAATTACTTTTTGTTTATAGTGGACACACAAAATACAGCTGAACGATGTTCTCTGCTATTGAAGAAATAAGCTCTCTATATCTTTCTATCTCTATGTAGTATTGTATCAGGGAACTTGAAGAAAAGAACTAACAATAAAGGAGAGAAAGAAGAGAAAGAATTTGTAATATAGTGTCCAGTAAGAAACAAGCAACTCATATTATGCAAATAATCCCACATTTGGGTTAAAAGCAATATTGGTCTGTTCTCTTTAGACCATCTTAATATGAGTCAAGAATATGGACCAGGATTAATGTAAATTATGAAAATACATATTAAACTAGCGGCATATAGACACTCAGAGAGTGCAAACCCTCCGCCTCATGAGCCTTACGGGCGGATTTTCACGCTGGGGCGGCGTAGGCGTAAGAGTAAAGGGGGAGGGTTCCCTAAGACGGAAATTCCGAGAGGAAGACGCTCCCGGCACCCAATTTCCACAGACGCGACCAACTATTGGCAGAGTAGGCTACTTGAAAATTTAGTGTATTTAGCTGCTTTGGCGCCTATTCTGCACTCAGAGATGCCAAATTTAATCACTTCTTTCTTTTGGCATTCCAACCAAATCCACAAATTATTTCGTACAAATCTGTTCAGTACTTTTTTGAGTTATCCTGCTGACAAACCAACAAACTACAAACCAACAACACGCCAGTGAAAACAATACCTCCTTCGGCGGAGGTAATTAATAATATATATTATTAAATAATAAATATGATAATATTCCAAATAGATCACTCTTTCATCCACAAAGAACTTATAGGTAGTCATTAGATGTCTTTGATACTACCATGATTCCAAATGTATTTTGTTATAGCTGTAGATTGGAGTATCGAAAGATAGAAGTTATATGGATAAAAAGTATTTAAAAACCTTTCATTTATTAGGAACTTAACTAGCAATAAATAATTCTCTTGTGTAAATAACTTTTTCTTCAAAATGACAGATAGTATAACAAATATTAAACTAGAGGCATAGATACACTCAGAGAGTGCAAACCTCCGCCGTCCATGAGCCTTCCGAGCGGATTTTTCACGACTGGGGAGGCGTAGAGAGACGGGGGAGGGTTCCCTAGACGGAAATTCCGAGAGGAACACGCTCCCGGACCCAATTTCAAGCACAGCGACATCTATTGCCAGAGTAGGCTAACTTGAAAAATTAGTAGTATTTAGCTAATTTGGCGCCTTAATTCTGCACTCAGAGATGCCAAATTTAATCACTTCTTCCTTTTGGCACTTCTACAACTCCACCAAAATTTCATCTAAATCCGTTCAGTACTTTTTGAGTTATCCTGCTGACAAACCAACAACAAAAAACTAACAAAACCAACAAACCAACAAACTAACAAACCAACAAACCAACAAACGCCAGTGAAAACAATACTCCTTCGGCGGAGGTAAAAATTGGCTATATAATAATAAATGAACCGTTAAAGTCTTGTTTTCTTCTCAAATATATCCATTTTCATTAAACAGTTAAATACATTTGGTAGACTTATTACTGAAAAATATAACCAAAGAAAATGAAAGCTTTTAAATGATAAGTCTTATTATTTAATTATTGACAATCTCATTTAAAGAGTCCTTTTTAGGAGCACAATTCGTATTTATATACATCTACTGAGAGCCACTGTTGAAATCACTCTCAACCTTTTTTAATTATAATTAAGTCTCCGAACTTCGACTTTTTAAATAAGTCCCTTTTCATAGACAAGTTCAATACGTTTTTAACCATACTTATAAGAGACTCAACCCTAGTCACAAAGCCTCAACATATTCTCCATATAAATTGTTTGATGAAGAAGACATTTGATCCAGTTTTTCCCCTCTTCTTTTTTTAGATGTCTCTTATTTTATGCAAGATAAAAATATATATACGATCTACTCTCTCTCATTCAATTCTTCATTAAATCTTGCGCCGCTAAGGCCTTCTCCATGGACACAATGAAGATAATGAAGGTGGCTCCCGATAAAAGAAAAAACATAGGCATTTGACTTGCATATTATATAAATTAAATACCAAAAAACAGTCTGTGCATTTCTTCTTGTAAAGGGCTTCGTAGAAATTCCTTTGTATATGTGAGCCAGCACATATTTTGATGTCAAAGAAATATATCGTAAGACTTTTAATAAAAGTAAATAATAATAAAAATAAGATTTTTACTTTGTTTTCAACCGGAGAAGAGAGGAAAAAGTACAGATAGAGGGAGATAAAGGAAAAAAATGGTTAATATGATAGAAATCGGATCAGATATCCAGGTTTACATGGGAGGGGGAGAATGATGGTTGTGGTGGATTCCTCATATTTCAACAAGAATGTCTGTCTGATATTTTGATAACATTATTGTTGTCTTGGTTTCCTTCTCTCGAATGTTTGAAGACAAAAATCCTTTTGATATGGCTCATACATTCCTTTATATAAAATAGTCTTTATTAATAAATGAACCATATATGTTTTATCTCATATTTTGTCTTTATTTATTACCTCCGCCGAAGAGGTATTGTTTTCACTGGCGTTAGTTTGTTGGTTGGTTTGTTTGTCAGCAGGATAACTCAAAAGTACGGAACGGATTCGGATGAAACTTTGTGGAGTTGTTAGAAATGCCAAAAGGAACCATTGATTAATTTTGGCATCTCTGAGTGCGAGTTAAGATGCAAATGAGCTAAATACTAAGAATATTTCAAGTTAGCCTACTCTGCCAATAGATGTCGCTGTGCTGTGAAATCGAGTGCCGGGAGCGTTCCTCTCGGAATTTCCGTCGAGGAGAACCCTCCCCCGTCCCTCTACGCCGGTCCACTCGTGAAAAATCTCCCTCAGAAGGCTCATAAGGACCCCGTGACGGCGGAGGTTTGCACCCTCTGAGTGTATATATGCCTCTAGTTAAAAATGTATTTGATTGCCACTACTGTATTATTTTTTGATTGTCCTTTTCCCATTTTTTTCCAAATATAATAGACATATATACCTATATATATTTTCAAAAATTGATTTTTAATAAGTAATTATAATTTTTTATAAGTCATTTTACATATATTATGGTTTAACTTTAGACAGTCATTTTTAATTATAATGTTCATTAATGTTTTGTTTTATAAGTAACTGTCTTCAGATTGTGTTTTTTAATCTCTGTCTTTCTAGTTATTGTTATTTTTTTACACTGTATGGATTTGTAGCCAATTATTAAACATCTTAACCAAAAAAAAATGAAATGTTGCGTAAAAAATATACATTTTTTACTTTAGTTATAAAGATCACAAAATCCTTGGGCGAAGAATGATTATGAATAAAAATGGTATGATTTCTGGGCTAAGATTGATCATTCCATTCTGCCTTGAATCCAAGACTTGATCGCAATTTGTACTCTCGGATGCTACCTTCAAACAAACAAACAAACAACAAATGGTCAGATTTGGATGAAAATAAGCTCTATATATATCATATATAAGGTTTCAAACACCAATCCGGAAGAAACATATTTCATTCACTTCAAACATTTAAAGAAATCTCCAAAGATTTGACGAAAGCGAATGTAGACAACTATACGATGAAATGACTCTTATTCGAAATCTTTGAGACAAACATCAAATCGTTTAATCCCATCATGGGTGTAGCTTTTGAATGAAATAAGTACACTTAGTAGTAAATATTTTTTTGTGATTCGTACACTTATAAATATCCGTGTATGTCGTGGAATTCTGAGGAAGAATCAGGAATAGAACGGATCTTAGCACTTACAGGATATAATGTTAATTGTGAAAAAATACATATTCTGAGGTACAAAATAATTGGAACGCTCAACTAAGCACTATTTTATCATATATCATTTTATTCATATTCTGATTGTATTTCAGAGTTTTTTACTTAATATAGTGAGTGTACCAAGTGTCTCTTTTGAATGGAAATGAATATAAGACCAAGATACAAAAAGAGGTCTTGTAAAAACCATTTTTATTTTTTTGGTGTAATACTTGTAAATACAACTGTGTAAAAAAATTTAGTATTATTATTTATCTATATATATATTTATGAATATACATATAAAAATGTATACATGGAGTACACGTTAATCCGGACTAACTTTGATCGGTTATGTTGTCTATTTTTTGAGATATGTAACGCACATATGTACGTTACTGCGCTTGCACCTTATCTATCTGCCAAAAAAAAAAAAAAGATTGAAAATCAGTCGACATTTAGCCATGGAAGAGGAAAAGGTATGCGATGTTCGCTTCCTTCCGCGCCGGGAGAGTCCAAAGGAGGTGATAGAGTTCTTCAACTACCCAAGTCGACCGTCTACGACCAGTGGAATGCTTGGAACTCTTTCAAAAGAATGATGATAATCGCAAAAAGGGTTCTCGGTCCCTGGGGGCCACCAGGACCGACGAGTTTGTCGCCGAGGTGAAGAGGAAGGTCAACGAGGACGACAACAAGTCCTACGCCAAGTTGGCCGCCGAGATGGGCTGCAGGTGAAGCCTTGGATGGACCTGGTGGCGAGGGGGCCCTATGTCTTCCAGCAGGACTCGGCTCCCGCCCACAAGTCGAGGGAGACCCAGGCATGGCTATTGGAGAACCTCCCCTACCACTGGAGCCCGGACTTGTAGCCCCCCGCTCCCTGACTGCAACCCCTTCGACTATTTCTTTGGGGCATGGGCATGGTCGAACAAGACCAACAAGCACGCTCACAACACTCTCGACTCCCTCAGGGCTGCCATCGTGGAGGAGTTCGCCAATATGAAGAAGGACGTCGTCGCCAAGGCCTGCGGCGTTTCAGGCACCGCCTCGAGATGATCGTCACCGCTGATGGGGGCTATATTGAAAATAAATATCTTTTTATGTGTGCCTTTCATGTTACAAAAAACTGTTGAACAATATTGATAAATAAAAAGTTATCACCATTTCAAAATTTGTTTTAATTATCCGGATTATACGTATACGCCCTGTATATATATATATATAATATATACATATATACAGGGTGATTCACTTAAATTGAGACTCACATATTACAAAACTACAATCTTTGTATTAATTTTACACAATAATTTTTAAACAAAAATGATAGCACAATGTGTAATTTACAAATGTATTTCATTACATTTTCACATATCTTTCTTTGGCTTTCACTACAGCTTTGAACCTACTCACGGTGGAGGCAACACAGGCAGGAATCTCTTCCTCAGACAAAGAGGCCCAGGCCTGAATCAGCTTCTTCTTTAGAATCTGCACCGATGGCCAGGACTTGCTACACACCCTTGTCTCCAGAATGGACTATATTCTAAAGTCCATTGGGTTCAGATCTGGGGAGGAGGGAGGCCACAAGTCTTTGGACAAAAGTCTGCAAACATATCAGTGCAGAAGCTTTGAATCAATTTGCTGGTATGGATGGAGCTCCATCTTGTTGGAACAGTAAAAGAGCCGTAGGATGCTCTCTTTGTACCCATGGGACGACCTCCTCTGAAAGAAAATGCAGTATACCGCCTGGACGATCTTCACGCCCTCCTCGACAAAGATATTGGGGCCTTCTTCCCGTCCGACGTCACTCCCGCCCAGACCATGACTGAGGGTGGATTTTGCCTTCTGAAGAGAGTCCTCAGCTGCACGGGGATGTATTCCTTTTTTCTAGATAAAACCTGATCATTCTGACTGTTGTGGGTAGCCTGGACCGTCAAAATCTTTGTCTGAGGAAGAGATTTCTGCCTGTGTGTGCCTCCACCGTGAGGAGGTTAAAGCTGTAGTGAAGTCCAAAGGAGAATATGTGGAAATTTAATAAAATACATTTTGTAAATTACACATGGGCTATCATTTTTGTTATAAAAATATTTGTGTAAATTTAATACAAAGATTGTAGTTTGTAATATGTGAGTCTCAATTTAATTGAATCACCCTGTTATATATATATATTCTGGAGATCAAGAATGCACAACTTAACCATCATTGATAACTACATTTTATTTGAAAATAATTTAAAATTCTATTGACCAAAATATAAATAGTTTCTTGCCATTATAAATGCTATTAATTAATATAAAGAATTAACTGATAAGGCCTTATAAAGACTCCGATAGGATTCTATGTTAGTCATGGTCATTTTCGTAAGATTTGAAGTAAACAAGTCGTAATCCCCTAAATCATATTTTTCATTTACCCTTGTTAGACCTATGACCAAGACCCACACAGAGTGAAGGGAATTATTGACTGAGGGGATTCTCCCCATGGATGACCATCCCAAATGAACCTTCATAACTCATTCCTCTTCCCCCCTTTTGTGAACATTCATTTATCTTGAAGCAATTTATATTTGATTTATATATAAAATCATGGACGGGCTTTTGTAGGTTTCCCTCATTGAACGCTAGAGGGCTTTTTCTATGTGAGGAATAAATAAGGAAGAAAAATGGATTTTTGACAAGTTCTTTTTATTATATTATTTTTTTTACTGCGGTTAAGTACTCAAATAATAAATTATGGATTCATTTTTTAGAAAAGAATTGTCCATGTTCAAATGTATTTTATCCCAATGGGAGACATACATCATCCAATCAGTTAATAAATTCTTAATAATCAACAAAAATTATCATAGAGTATACAAAGAAAAACATATGATATTGAAATATGGTTAAAAACACATGCTTATAGAAATATTATGTAAATGCATCTTTAAAAATGTTCCAGATATATATATTCTTTTAAAGCCCCCTCCTTGTGGACATTTTGTGGTTCTTGAACCTGCCCCTCGACAGAATAGATTAAAGTTTTGATATGACTTTCGATGCCAGTCTCAGTTTAGATGTTTACTTAAAAGCCATATAGGATTTCGTATTATATGAATATATAATCATCTGAATTGTATGTAAATACTTTCCTCTATTTAATATATACAATGATATTATCCACAAGCCGTGATTGAGTATTTCGAAATATATATTTAAATGATATTACTATTTAACAAATGTATTTCTATATTACATGAAAAAAAAATATTCAAAGAATTGCACAAAAAATATTCTCTTAAAGCCACTCCTTTCTTCTCTATAGTCTATGATGTCATGTATTCATAGAAAACAAATATTTGGGAAAATGACTAACCATAATTGATGAATTGATTTTTTTTTCTGAATCAATTACCCAAAGAATGATATTTATTATTATTATTATTTTTCGCATATTTGTCATTGCGGAATGGATAATAATTGACGTATGGGTCATGCAACTTTTCATCCTTCCCCTTTACTTCCATTACAGGTAGATTCACGCATCTAAATTGGCCCTATTATGACTTATATATGAGTTGTGATATTTTAATATATTATTAGAAAATTCTTATAATTTGTAATAATCAATGCGAAGGAGTCCCGAAATACTTTTTTGGGAGTGCTAAGTTTTTTTTCAGTATTTAAGATCTTAATGAAATATGATCGTTGTACCTCTTAAGCTACTTTGATCACAGTGCTTGGAGCAGAACGGAAATGCTAAATACTATAGTATTTGTGTTTGTTCAATCACTAAAAGTATTCAAGACTACAAAAATATTATTTTTTTATGAAAGTAGTATTATAAGGAAGATATCTTTACATGTTATCCTATAAATAATGTATAAAAATTAGGAAACGACCGGGTACCCAGCCCAGCTATATTTATTTTATTTCATCAATAAATGCATACAAACTAGGCATATATACACTCCGAGAGTGTGTACCTCCGCCGATCCCCACAACATTTCCAATCAAACATTCTCTCTTTCACACGCCGATTTTATATCTCTAATCATTGTTTCCTCTCTCTTAGCTCATTTTGCATATTAAAAGAGCACTCAGAGACGGGAAGAGGAAGAAGTTTAAGCTACGTCACTGGGTTTAACATAGTCCTGAGCTGATATATGAACAATAATACGTCAATGAGTATTTTTTTAGCGTTTGTTCTTTCCTACTCCCTGAATAGAGACCCATTTCATTTATTATTTTGCTCATTTTGCATATTAAAAAAGCACTTAGAGATCCCAAAATTTAATCACTTGTTCCTTTGACATTTCCAACAACTCCACAAAGTTTCATTCGAATCCGTTCCAGTACTTTTGGAGTAATCCTTCTGACAAACAAACCAACAACCAACAAACCAACAAACGCCAGTGAAAACAATACCTCCTTCGGCGGAGGTAACTAGAGGCATATATACACTCAGAGAGTGCAAACCTCCGCCGTCAAGGGTCCTTATGAACCTTCCGAGGCGGATTTTTCACGACTGGGGCGGCGTAGAGGGACGGTGGAGGGTTTCTTTTGACGGAAATTCGAGAGGAAGACGCTCCCGGCACCAATTTTACAGCACAGCGACATCTATTGGCAGAGTAGGCTAACTTGAATATTTATTAGTATTTAGCTCGTTTTGGCATCTTAATTCTGCACTCAGAGATACCAAAATTTATCACTTGTTACTTTTGACATTTTCAACAACTCCACCAGTTTCATCTGAATCCGTTCAGTACTTTTTGAGTTATCCTGCTGACAAACAAACCAACGCCAGTGAAAACAATACCTCCTTCGGCGGAGTAATAAATACAAATGGTTCAGAAGTGATAAAATTAATTAAGCATATACATTGATATTCTTTGTTTTTACAATTAATGTCATGACTTGCCAGATTCATATCTCAGATAATGATTATGCAAAAAAAAACAAGTTCTACTTTTAATTGAAAAGTACATTTTTATTGTATTGGTGATCGCTGTTATATGTCACATACCTTTATTGAGCTTTATATATGCAAGCAAAGTTTTTTTCCATTAATTTTAATAGACAATGAACTAATGAAAGTTTTTTATTTATTTCAGTATTAAAAATATATTATATTATTAGCTGTTTGTATCCATATTTAAATTTTACAACTGGCAAAGAATATATGTACATAAAATACAAACTATAAATTTATTTATCACATATAAATGTGCGGTGAATTGATCTAAACAGCATTATATTTTTACAAAAAAATAGAAACTAAATTGTAACATCTATATCTTAAACTGTGAACGAGTCCCAATATCGAGGATTAAAGTTCCATCTTTGGAGTTGGTAATACCTCATCTTATCAACCTCATTTTGAAAATAATGTTATAGACTAACATTAATGTTCCAATGACTGCCTCTATAATGATTATCATTATGTAATCGAACTTTTTAGGCACAAACAACTTATAGGATCTAATTTAAATGTTGCTTACGATTTAGGTTTAATTACACGATGGAAAATCATTCATAGACTTTAAATGAACATATATTTATAGAAACCACTTTTCTTGCGATTATTTTTTGAATATTTTTCTGGAAACGACCGGGACACTTTTTATCGCCGGAACCCGGCCAGGCCCAAACAGGACCAGGACTTGAATATGTTTTCGTTCTTTTGTCATTCTAAAGTGACGACGTTTTTTAGAAATAATTTCCTATTATTTTTTTATATAAAAATAATTTTCAAAAAGTGATGACGTTTTTTTAGAAAATATATTTTAAATTCGTTTAAAAAAACTTCGTCACTTTCAGAATGACGAACGAACGACAATATTAAAGTCCAAATATTGGTTAAAAAACAGCCGGAAACCGGGCAGGTACCCGGTCGTTTCATGATATTTTATTATTATCTCTTCCGCATATTTTTCTTAGAATGCAATGATTAACGAGGCGGATTTTTTCACGACTGGGGAGGCGTAGAGAGACAGGGAGGGTTCCCCTAGACGGAAATTCCGAGAGGAAGACGCTCCCGGTACCCAATTTCACAGCACAGCGACATCTATTGGCAGAGTAGGCTAACTTGAAAAATTTAGTAGTATTTAGCTCATTTGGCGCCTTAATTCTGCACTTAGAGATGCCAAAATTTTATCACTTGTTTCTTTGGCATTTCCAACAACTCCACAAAGTTTCATTTGAATCTGTTCAGTACTTTTTGAGTTATCTGCTGACAACCAACCAACCAACAACCAACGCCAGTGAAAACAATACCTCCTTCGGCGGAGGTAAAAAAAATATATATATTCTGGATATTTTTATTATTATCTCTTCCGCATATTTTTCTTAGAATGCAATGATTAACGAGGCGGATTTTCACGACTGGGGAGCGTAGAGAGACAGGGGAGGGTTCCCCTAGACGGAAATTCGAGAGGAAGACGCTCCCGGTACCCAATTTCACAGCAATTTCTAATTGAGATGGTGTACAATAATGAAGGCAACCTTCCTATTTGCTACAAGCTTTCCTACATTTTATTTATCCTTAAGAGAATAATAATAAAATCAAGAATAAAGGCCTAAAAAAATATGAATGTCTTCTGATAATTCCAAATTAAGCCTCTAGGGACTCTTTGCTTTAAAAAAATAAATAAATTGAAAGATGACTTGAGGCGTCTGCCACATATAGATGAGCAAATGTCTATATTATAATTGGGCTATGTCGTACTATGTATTATGTAATAATATTTTCATTTAATTCTATATTTGCCCAGCTTTTCTTCTGTGAAATAAATATATATAGATGAATAAACTATATAGAGCACTTTTCTTAATTATACAAAATGAAGCATATATAACTAGAGGCATATATACACTCAGAGAGTGCAAACCTCCGCCGTCACGGGGTCCTATGAGCCTTCCGAGGCAGATTTTTCACGACTGGGGCGGCGTAGAGGGACGGGGGAGGGTTCCCCTCGACGGAAATTCCGAGAGGAAGACGCTCCCGGCACCCGATTTCACAGCATAGCGACATCTATTGGCAGAGTAGGCTAACTGAAATATTTATTAGTATTTAGCTCGTTTTGATTCTTAATTCTGCACTCAGAGATGCCAAAATTTAATCACTTGTTTCTTTTGGCATTTTCAACAACTCTACAAAGTTTCATCTGAATCCGTTCAGTACTTTTGAGTTATCCTTCTGACAAACAACCAACAAACAAACCAACGCCAGTGAAAACTAGAGGCATATATACACTCAGAGCGTGTGTACCTCCGCCGATCCCACATTCCTTTCACATTGCCACACGCCCGATTTCTATCTCTATCATTGTTTCCTCTCTGTTAGCTCATTTTGCATATTAAAAAAGCACTCAGAGATGGGAAGACGGAAGAAGTTTAAGCTACGTCACTGGGTTAACATAGTCCTGAGCTGATATATGAACAATATACGTCAATGAATAGTTTTTTAGCGTTTGTTCTTCCTACTCCCTGAATAGAGACCCCATTTCATTATTAGTATTAGTATTTTGCTCATTTTGCATATTAAAAACTCACTTAGAGATGCCAAAATTTAATCACTTGTTCCTGTTGGCATTTCCAACAACTCCACAAAGTTTCATTCGAATCTGTTCAGTACTTTTGAGTTATCCTGCTGACAAACAACCAACAAACGCCGTGAAAACAATACTCCTTCGGCGGAGGTAACAATACCTTCGGCGGGGTTAATAATATATATTAAAATTATATGTATAATATTGTTGATTGTTATAACAACCTATTTTTACTTTAATTATTAGAGTAGTTTATATAACAATATATATGTGACTAACATTATAGATTAAAATTAATACTCTAACCAAATTATTATAAATACTAACAATGTATCAAAATTATATATATATGAACAAAGAAATATTACACAAAACAACAAAATCACATACAATATACTTTCTAATTTTAAATAATAAAATCTAATTTAAAATTACCGAAAAAAAAACTTTTTTTAAAAGTCTTCTTAGAATATTTACTTCTCTAAAAACTTTTTATGCATTCGTAAAGCCAGCGTTGAAATTTCTTTTAATGTTTGGAGGGATAATACTTGATAATATTTCCCGCATATTCCCAAGATAAAACATCCACGCTTGGAAGTTTGATGCCAAAGCCGAATATCTGCAGCTGTTGATATGAGAAGTGCCCGAAATTTTTCCACATGGACCGGTATTCCGATGACCAGTTTTTCTGCTATTCGGCTTTTACAATTTGAAATAGTCATTTCAAGGGCACGCGTTTTCAAAGAACAACCTTTTTATAGAGTTTAACTTTCAGCCACAAACGTCATCGGAGTCAACACCTGATGGGAGCAGTCTGATATACCCTTTATTTTGAAATATATAATTTAAAAATCCGTGAAACAATGAAGAGAAGAAAAGGATAATTGTTATCCCTTGAGCAGTCAAAATCAAAGTCTGGGCAATAAAAAACAAACATGTAGCAGTGTGACTACTCAATGACGTCACCGGAGAACGAATATCTATCTATCTATCTATCTATATATATATATATTTGTTCTCCAGTGACGTCAGGAGTAGCTACACTGCTAGGATTACATGTTTTTTTGTATTGCCTAGACCTTATTATACAGATTTTGGTCAAAATCTAAATGGAAGGGATAAACAGGATAAATATGGGAGCAATAACTAAAGTCAAATCAAGTGACGTCATTTTAAAGGACTACTTTTCATGACTCATAAAATAGAGGACTATAACATGGATATTATTGCTGGATTATCTTTTTGAATTATAAAGATTAATTTTCATCACCATGTGTGGCAGCCATCTGGTTACTAAACATTTTTTTTAAGTGCACTGGATTTTTATTCTTGGTAAGCAGTTATTATATAGTTTGGTGTAATATATACATACTATGATGGGAGATACTAAAAGAAAAATAGCATCGAGTTATGAAGATATATTTTGAAAAATATTCTGATTAAGCCAATAGTGTATTTCAATATATCCTTGCTCTTTTTTCACATTCAACTCCTAACGATTATAAAGACTTCAATGAATATACAAACCCCATTTATTATTAGAAATGTTGCTTATTTACAATATTACCTTATAACACCATAAATATTGTTTAAAGTAATATAGCCAATTATATGAAAATAAAATAGTAAAAAAAAGCAATTTCTCAATTTATGGTATACAAATATTTTTTCCCTAATAAAAAACCAATAAAATAATAAATACTTGAGTTATAATAACGGGGATTATTAAATTACTTGGAATATTTAAAGAGTCCTTCAATACAATTTTGGTATATTACTTAAGCATTTAAATAATATTGAATAAATTGTTGACTCTTTCAAAGTGTAAAACCATTTACTTAATATCTAATCAAACTATGTAGTTATATTATTTGACGAAACTATGTGAGGTCATATCCTAAAAATAATGAGTCACTATGAGACGTAAAGGAAAAGGCAATCCAAAATACTTTATTCATTACGATTCATAAGAAGAATTACTCATAAAAAGGACCTTTGATGAGGCAGGCACCTTTACAACACAAAGAAAATCTGTGAGTCTACGCCTACAATCCTTACTATACTTCAGGATATATATATATATATATATATATATATATATATATATATATATATATATATATTATATATATATAATATACAGGGTGGTAAGATCAAATTCGGCGTTTTTTCTTCTCTCCACTTAAATACACATAAAATTGTTAATTTCGGTTCAATTTTACTATTTAGACATTAAAATGCTCGTACATTCCCATGAAAAAAGAAAAATCTTCGTCTTTGTCAAAAATGTACAAGGAACGATAGTAATTTTTTGTTGTAGTTCGTCAAAAAATTGTCGTTCTTCGTTCACGAACGACGAACCATTAAAAATGAACAACAAATCAAAAAGTCTGATATATATAGATATAATATAATATACATAAAATCCTTACTAGTATATTCTGTTACAAAATAACCATCATATAATATCTTTTAAATATGATCAAAGCATCTTAATTGTCAAAAGAAAGATGTAGAAATATATATAAAATCAAATAAAATTTCTCTTTTTAGAATTAAATAATATTTTTCTAACAAGGCATTGATAAGTTATTTTCATATAAAAGGAAGGAAAATAATCATTCTCTTGAATGCGAGTTAATTTACCGAGTAGACATTTGCCTAAGCACCTATGTGAATATGTATTATTATTAGAAACTTTATGGGCGAATAAAAATCCCAATTATATATTTCCCAGAGGCAATTTCTCCTTTTTCTCTTTCTTATCTAAAATACCCTCAACCATTATACTAAAAAAATGCTTGCTTCTAACTAAGGAATATAGTAAGAGAGATCCGTTTTGTTTAATCAAAGTTGATAGTAATACTAATAAATATAATAATAATAATAATATTTTTATTATTATCCATTCAAAAAAATGAAATAAGATCTTTAAGGTCCACAATACCGATGATTGTTTCTATGTAGACATATACAAAAAAATACATCTATTGTATCCCATACTCATGTATATAATATTATTATTATATACTTAATTCCATCGGTTGAGAGTAAATAGTATTTCACTCACATAACATGCTTTTAATCCTTTGTCGTCATATATTCAATCACAAAAGACGCAATAACGAATTTTCACTGCATACGTGGCGATCAGTCGTAGAGTAATTGTCCTAGCATACGAAGAACTGTAGGGATCCGAGAGTAACTTGGGGATTCAGAGCGGTGGGAATCTTGAGTGCTGTAGGGATTCGGGATGCATCAAGGATCTTTGCAGCCGGGGGAGGTTTTCCAACTAACGAAATGTCGTCCGGTAAAGATGATCCGAGAGGTCTGTAAATTGACGTAATTGAACGCATTAATTTAAAAAAGGTCCGTTTGAGCATGGTAAAAGGAAGCTGGATGGAGATGAGATGTGGGCGAAGGGTCTTCAGTCACGGACGTGTTCAAGGGTTGGAACACGTCCGTGACTGAAGACCCTTGGTAAATGAGAGTTTCAGTCGAAATCCTAGATAATAATGAGTCCGGGAAATATCAACTGATGTTATTGTACATTCTTCACGAAACCAACCTTAGCTAATGCTGATATGTACCCTCATGGGTCTATTTCATAATAATATTACCCTTTATATAAGAACAAAAAGTGCTAAAAATGGGCTCATTTTACTAGTTTTATAAAAATAAACAAATGTGCTCATTTATGCTCAATAAAGCTATTCGACTGATAAGCTGAGCCAAAAAGTTTGACTTTAAAAATTTATTTATACAAAAGTGTGGTTGAGTAAAAATTCCTAGCATAAAAAAATCGTATTATCAATCATTTGGAACACAAAAATGTGTCATCAGATTTTTCTTATGTATAAGGGTTTTATGAAATTAATCCTAGAACCTATATATATACATATGTGTGTGTGTGTATATGTATATATATTCATATATAAATCTTTTTGAGCCGGGTTCAATATTTATTTTATAAAGTCTTTCATTAAAAAAAATTTAAAACTGTGTCAAAATGGTTAGGGGTCATAGATTTTTATAAATTAATATTTTGTTTCATCAATAAATGGTTTTTATACTCCAGGGGGCAAACTTACGCCAACAACGGTTAGAGATAAAACATTTTAAGACTTAAGTGCTATAAGATTCAAATTCATTATGTTTATTGATTAAAATATTATTATAAACGGTTATAAATAAATTAAAAAAAGATATGAATAAGTATTTATAACTTTTTACTTTAACGCATTGTTAAATAAATTAAAATTAATACTTTTTAGAATCATGTCAGATTTATCTTGATACGTTGAAAACAAACATATCAAGAAATAATATTAAAACTCATTCTTAATGTCCTTGATAGATTTTAATACGGTTTAAAGACCTCTATCATGTCTTAATTCACGTATCTTTTGTTTGATGGTAGTCTCAAGTTTCGATCCATAAACATAAATATATAAAATAACGACCTTTAAAAAATCATTGTATTCTTTATTCTAGCTCAAAATATATACCTACATAAAAATATTTATTCATCCCATGAAATACAGGAATAGAATGCAACAATTCATGTGTAGCAAATTGGATTTTTCACAGTCCTTACGGCTCAAGGTTAATGAGAGACGAGAATATTCAAAGGTTTAACGCAAGCATACTAATTACTAACAGCCTCGTATGTTTTCTTATTTCATAGTTCTTCATTTATGGTTAATGATCAATTTTCTTTATGTGCTTAGGATACAATCGTAGCCTTTCCAAATCGTATAAAAATATAGAATTATTTGGGGTAAGAAACGATAAAAGTATTTATTTATGTATTCTGTGTTTTCAATAAAAAGGATCACTGGACTCAATCATATGATATTTAATTATTTTGTGGATATATATATATAATATTTGTATATATATGTAAATATAAATATATTCTATGTATGTCTATATATATATATATACAAATATATTTATATTTACATATATATGTATATATAGGCTTACTTTCCAATTCGTATAAAATATTGAATTAGTTTTTGTAAAGAAACGATAAAAGTATTTATTTTGGTATTCTGCGTTTTCGATAAAAAGTGATCACTGGACTCAAATCATATGATATTTAACTATTTTGTGATATATATACATATATATAATATTCGTATATATATGTAAATATATGAATATATTGGTATGTATATATATATATACATACAAATATATTTATATTACATATATATGTATATATAGGTTTACTTCCCAATTCGTATAAAAATATTGAATTATTTTTGTAATGAAATGATAAAAGTATATGTTTTTGTAATCTGTGCTTTCCATAAAAAGTGATCACTTGCCTCAAAATATATTATACTTAACTATTTCGTCGATATATATATGATGTATTACTCCCTTGGCAATTTAAGTGTTTATTTATGCTATGGTACTGTTTTACTACCATTTATACTTTTATACGCATTATTTTCACATTTGTTTTGATAGATTTTACCTTTTAAATGATATTTTAGTAAGTCGTATAAAAAAATATTTTTTTTAAACCTGTATCTTAATTCATGAAAAAAAAAAAAAAAATTCTTATTATCTACATTTTACACATTTTATCATGACGTATATGAACTACATATTCTCATTCAATAAATAACAAATTTCTAAAACATAGGTATTTCTAATATAATAATAAACATATAATTACAGGAGCCTAAAGGGTAAAACTACTCTTAAATGTACTCGCATGGACGTACCTATGTTTAAATATAAATAGGAAATAAAAATATCAAACCCACAAATCATATGCATCGCCTCTCAAGGCTTATAATAATCAATGATCCCCGACTGAGTCTCCTGCCAACATGATCGAAGAGACTGCCAATAAATGCATACTCAAGCAAGATAAACAAATATAAAGAGTTAAAGGAAAGTTTATCGTCTCAACTATAGATATATAAAAACAATGAGAGGTGAACAGAGTAATATTATTTGTACACTGTCGATGCAGACACTAACAAACTATTCCATAATATTTTTGCTTTAATAAATATCTTTTTATCACATATTTCTCTTTTTACAACTTTTCATTTTTTGGGAAATCATATATAAGAAAAAATGGTAGGTATAAAAATGCAAACTATATAAATTTCTGAAATTCCTATAAACGGAGGTATAGTTTTGTGATCTACAGTTTTATATCGATCCCTTTGTCTTTTATTTTTTTAAATACAAACCATGGGCACAGGAATCAACCAAGACCTTAAACAAATACTCGGTAAGCTTCCGAATAATTACAAGTACCAGAGAACCGATATTACACACAAGTGGGGCAAACATGGGTCAAGATATAAATGCAATGAAAATGAAGGACTATAAGAGTAAATAGGGGATATAATTTACTCTTCCCAGCCCCGCTGTCTTTTATTTTTTAAAATACAAATCATGGACACAGGAATCGAACCAAAACCTTAAACAAATACTCGGTAAGCTTCCGATAAATATACAAGTACCAGAGAATGATATTTACACATAGAGCGGGGCAAACACAGGTTCATGTATTATGATATTTATATATAACTATGCGTTGTATAGGTATATTAAAAAGAATAAAGACTTTGCTGATGGAAAAAAATGTATGACATAGCATTCAGGTTATTTTAATAGATAAATTTACAAATTAAAAATACAATTACTTTCACAACTTTAAATTTGACCAGTGTAAAGCAGTTCTGTTTCTAAAATTGTGCTAAAAATAAAGAAAAAGGACAGTTCGAGCATCAGTAGCACTTTCCGCTTTGAACATATCAAAAAGATAATTACGACAGTTATATAAAATAGGATGTCTAGTATCTCCCTTCCACCTTTTTGTGACGACAAATACTGATCAAATCATGGAATACATTGAGCTACCCGGCATGTGGCATCTCGTGACATCGCCACACCATTTTAAGCCATTGCAGAAAGGTGGATACAAAAAAACTTGATGTTAGGTTGCCGCATGATTTGACGGGAAATAATCTTCTGGCCCGAATCAACGCCTGCGATATGCTGTTGAAACGGAACGAACTCGACCAATTTTTGAAGTGGATGGTTACTAGCAAGGAAAAATTGGTTACATTTGACAAATATCAAGCAAAAACGGTCTTGGTCGAAGCCCCGTTAATCGTCCCAATCAGTGGCAATCAGTGATTGACTGCCAGGAAGGCTTCGCTTTGTGTTTGGTGGGATTGGAAGGCAATAATTCACTTTGAGCTGCTCCCATAATCTATCATCTACTGCGAACAACTGGACCGCTTAAAGCAGACGATCGACCTGAAGCTCCAGAATTAGCCAGAAGGAAGGACAACACCAGATCACACTCTTCATTGATGACTCGTCAGAAGCTACGGCTCGGATGGAAGGTTTATCGTATTCGCCATTTAGCCTGGGCATAGCGCCAAGGGATTACCCCTGTTTTGTTCATGGGGCCGAAAGCCCTTGATGGTGTAAAGTTGAATTAAAAAAGCTTGTGAAAAGTGGTTGTCACAGTTATTCGTAAATAAGGAGGGGACTTCTACGAGGAAGGTATTATGAAGCTGCCGTCTAGATGGAAATATATTATATAATGAGACGGCGCATTTTTGAACTAAGTCCGATTACTGTACACTGTAATAAAGCATTGAATAAAAAGTAAAAAGCGGAAAGGAGATATTTAACAACTTAATATATCGAATATTTAAATGTTTGTAGGTTTTTTATACAGCATTTTTTAAAGCTAGTAACTAAAGGTGTAAATTTTCACTACATCTACATTAAATGTTAAAAATAAATTATATTACATATTCATTATAGTTTTCTTATTAAACTAAATGAACATCTTCACACAATGGGAAGGTCGGAAATTCCAACGTGTCGTCTCTGCGAGAAGGAAACTCCATTCATCTAATCTACGACTTCCACGGACACGGATTGGAGTGGAAGAACTTGCATTGGAGACCAGAGAGAGAGGAAACAGGCGCTGGAGGAATTTGTTTTAGATAGTTATAATTATTTGTCCAAATTAATTTGTATAAAAATAAAATATAGTAGTTCCTAGACAGTTCACGACCGCTAATACGGATAAAGTTCCGGTGTGGTGGGACTGATCTAGGAGCTAAACAAACAAACAAGCATACTGCGTAAAGACAGGTACGTAGAAATGAAAGCATAACGAACATATTAATTATTAAAAAAGTAAATACCAACAAAATTCATAAGAAAACTTATTTTATGTTCTAAATAAATTAATTAATGTTTATTATGTGAACATAAGATGAAGAATTTTACTATAAAATGCATCAAACATATTTATATCATATTGCTTTAATTTATTTACATATCTAAGCAGTCAAATACCTCATAAACAGTCCTCAAGTTCCGCCAGATGAGTTAAAGAGAACACATATTTATTCTATTATAATTTGATAACCTTAAAGTATTACATCAATAAAGAACTAATAATCGGAGAGGGATTTCTAATCCAGTTCATTAAATGATCTGTAGCTCAAATCTAGCGTCACCTGTGAGCAACAGCCTTCCACTTGTTACGTCATTTATAGATCCGGATTTTTCATCCAGAAGCGTTATTAATTCAACGAGTGATTTCAAGTAAATGTCTCTAATTGATCACATGCATTCGTTAATGTATTTTATTCTTCACACCTTAATCAATGCCATATGTTAAACATAAAGAATCTTTAAATCTGTCACTGTGCTTGGTTTCTATGTATGTAATTGTCGCTGTTTTCTATGTACAAAAAGCTCTCTATTCAGTACATTTATAAAATGTTATGCAGAGTCAAGAGCACTTAATAGAAAAGAGAAAGAATGACACCTTGTACTTTGGTGGCAGTTGACAGCTGTCTTACACGTAAAACTCTTTGATCCTTATCACCCAATAATTGGAGAGCAAACAACGACGCCATTCAAATATATTATTTTTATTACTATGAGTTGATAATAGAGGAAAAAGAGTGTGAGTGGATAGCAAACACACCCTTCCTTCTGCCTAAATCAGAGCCCTTATTCATTAACAAAGCATATCATCTATGTATGTTAATCACCAATAAAAATATGTAGCCTAACAAGTTTTTATTAGATTATTTATAATAATACATAATATGAACAAACAAAAAACATACATACATATAAAAAACTTGAGGATTGCCTTAAAGAAAATACCTGAATTTAATTATACTTAATTAACTTAGGTGATGTTCATATCATCCAAAAATCTTATTTCGAGATGTCGATGAATGTAACTTTTCATAGTAGAAGCACATTGATTTACTTACGGACAGTGTGGTCCCCTAACGCGCGTGCGAGTAATATATTAACTTAGTTTATTACTGCGACTAACTGGAAAGATAACACATATTAGATATTACTTTCAAGTAATCTATAATATGGTAATATCCTAGTTACATATTACTTTCGTGGGGAAAAATATTCGAAGGGATTTTTGATGAAAATTAATGAACTGTGACGTCACCCTTGACATAAAAATGCTAACTAGTTTAGTGAGGTTATTACCAGATCCTTTTGAATTGCCTTTACTTTACTATTGTTTCGAATGCTCAAAAAAGTAATATCTAATATAAAGTAGTATATTACTTTTGAGAAGTATAACTAATGTTTAGAAAATATTACTACGCAGTAAAAAGTAGTTTTTTTACATACTACTTCAAAGTAATATTCGGCAAAACATGCTTACGGACATTTGGTCTTTGACATACAGAGATAATGCCTCCTCAATAATTGGAGTCTTTAATCCATTGTAACTCTTTCCTAAAGGTGTTTGTATAGAGTAGTATTTGTACTACTATAAGATATTTACATTTCAATAGAATGAAGCCCTGGACTGACATTGAACATGTTTTAGAACAGTCTTGGTTAATGAATACCTTACCAGGGTGCATAAAAAAAAGGGAACGCAAAACTTAATTAATATTTATGAAAGATAGGACAAGCCAAACAATCTGAAAAAATTATAATTAGGAAAATCATGGCAAGATTAGAAATCAAATAATAATAAAGCAACATCTCACTCTTTACTTTTAGTGGTGGATTTTTCGAAAAGACAGGATCATCAAATTAGGGTTTGAAGTGAAGAAGGAGGTTGAGAATCAGGGAATCAGTACTATTGGAATAGATAGAGGGGTGAGAAATACTACAAGATGAGAAGTTTAAAGGTATCAATCATTACTTAAGAAAGCAATTAACTTTGTATGATATTTATTTTCCCCCCCCCCCCACCCCCCCCCCCCCCCAATAAAAAGTAATAATTGTAAGGAAGACTTTTAAATAAAGAATATTTTGGGATAATAAATAGAAAAAAATAATGGCAATTTATGATATAAAAAGAGGCATTTAAAAAGAATGGGTCCATAAAAATGGGTATTAAAATATGTTATTGAGTATGCAAAATATGGGGAAAACATTTATTGCAGTAAAGAGTAAGTTTTATAGTATAATGCCAACTGTTTTTCCTATATTCTCCTCCTTTTCTTCCAGCCAATCAAGCTGTTTCATATATCTAAGATTCAGTAATGATATTCTTCCCACCTACGTCCACCAAAAATTGATGACGTAATAATAGAAGATTACTGACGTCACATATCCACCAAAACAAAATTAACATACTTGCTTGAACTATTATATGCTATTTATAGGAGAAGATGTTGCTCTATAAGGAAGGGATGAAGTCCCAAAGGAGGATTCGGATGGGGATGAAGAAGATGATTCAGAGGATGAGAATTGCCAGAAGAAGAAGACGAAGAAGATTGTTTTCATTTTATCATTAATCAGTGCTTAAAAGTAATTAAAGTAGCAAACTTTTCATTAAAGTCCTTTGACAGTCAAAGTAAACGTTAAATATTCAAAACAAGGGAGCGCGATAGCCTGTACGTTCAGGCGTGTTCAACTCTCAATGTTGGGGGCGCAGATTCGAATCCCGAGAGGGGATGGTCATTTTTGGACTACCTCATTGATAGATCCTAGGTCGATAGACTAATTTTATGCATAATGCTTATTTATATCCTGTCGGATATTGCAATTCTATCGAACAAATAGGCAAAAAATAATAATAAATATATTATAAAAATTGTTAGCAGTTCATTCAAAACAAGTGTTTTGGTCATATGAGTAAAATGCAGTAAAAATTAATCCTCAGTGTGTTAAGGATATTAGTTATATATAAAAATTTTAGTTGTGTGTGCATTAATAGCTTAATATCCAATATATCATTGTTTTTTTACAACATTATTTCTAATATTTTGTTACATTGCCCGAAAAATATAATTGGTATGAAGAACTTAAAATAGGTTTCCTTAAAATAGCATAAATAATCATAGATGAATACCAATTTTATTGTATAAGCGTCACATACGTGGAATTCGTCCCAAGTGAGGCAGGCGACCACCTCTCTGGAAGCAAGGCCAGCGGCAACAAGCCTTGTAATGAGCTCAAGACATTATTTGATTTTGATCAGTATTTTAAGTCATGTTTTTAGATCAATATTTTTGTTTTTCTAATGTTTTTTCTCATATATCTGATATATTTATATTAGTTTTATCATAGTAGCTCTAAAGCTGTTGTCAAATTGACACCAAATATTTATTTCATCAAACACACATATATCATAAACGATTGTTAGTGATAACTATGCTAATACCTCTCCATCCTCAAGAGCTGAGAAGCATATTTATATCTGCGGCGGCACGATATGCAGCATTATCGTTAAAAAAACCCTCGCCAGACGAAGGAGGAACGTGGACGTCCGCCGGAAGGATAATTAGTATTATCCAAGCCTCTCCATCAACACCAAAGACTTATAAAATAATTTCAAAAAGATTTAATAATTTAGCACTTAGCATAATTTTATTATGTTTTTAATTACTTTTATTATGTTCATCTTTTAAAATTCTTAGTAGTTGCTTCCCAAAAATATTGTTTAATTTCATAGCCTTTACCTGATATTATGTGTTATTTTATTGTGTTCGTTCAACCCCAGAGCAAAAATTTAAACTAAAATGTTTAATTATGTTTTTATTACGCATTTGCTCTGGTTTTTATGCATTTATTTTATTTTATTACAGAATAAACGAAACCTGAAAAAAAAACTATGCTAATAAATATTTTTGAATAAAATGTTTATTGCTATAAATATACAATATAATTTACAATTAATTTGTTAAATTCAATCATGCAACCTATAGCCATCGTTTTCGGACTGGAATACTTCATAATTACCTGTACGGACGAACACCATTAAAGTCTTTACCGACCATAAGCAATTACATACGAATTGTGTAAAATAAAAGCAAAACCCCTTCAAAGATTACTAAATAAAACCCTCCCATACAATTTTACAATGCACTACAAACCAGGATCCGAATGAGCGCCCCTGACTTCTTTTCCTCGCAACATAGCAGCCCAACACCTTGAAACCGAAATATCTGCACTCGAACATGGATAAATTATCCACCTCGAAGCAGAGGAGCTCATAGAAGCCCAGAAAAATGACAATAAATGGGACCAATTTACAATAACCTGCTAACAACAATACGAAGGAACAACACTTTTTTTCTCCTATGTAAGCTGTTTTTAATCATTATTAGCACATCAATTAATACATTATTAAAAAACTATATTTCACATCATATGACACATACCCATAAATAAAACTCAAAGGTCACACCCCACAATCCAACATATATGAAAAGGAAAAAAAATCCCTTCAGAGTTTTCTTACCATTTACTTTTTACGGATGACATTTCAAAAGGTTGTACAATTAAGAACACCAAATATTTTTGTCAAACATTTTTCATTTTAATGGACATTTTCCTCCTCGACTACCTGTGAGTCTATGTAGTACCTTGAGTTAACGTATATTAAACATGACTTAATGTTTTTTTTGGGAGGGACTACGTAGTCCTCTTAAACGGCTCGTAAGCATTGGGTCAGAAGCCCTATAAGAAATACACTTTCTCGTATATTGTTATGAAGAAAATATGTATTTTTTCACATTACTTGTTTTATGTGTTTTGTCATATTATAAATTTAGGTTAAGTAAATATTTATTTTTGTGAATATTCAATAGTAAAAAATAAAAAAAGAGCGCGATAGTCGTGTGCACTAAGGCGTGTTCAACTCTCATGTTGGGGGCGCAGGTTCGAATACTCCCAGAGGGGATAAGATACTAGGTTCGATTGACTAATTTTAATGCTTATTTATATCCTTTCGATGAAATTCTTTCGAACAATACCTATAGGTAAAAAATTATCCTCCTTTTATTGAATGGGAATGATATTACCTTTATAGAAATTCACTCTGCCTTGAATATACTATTTGTATTTTTTGTTTTTGTTTTTTTTCATAATACTATTTAATGAGTTTTACTGAGGGTCCAAGCCCACCGTCAATGGATTACTCTCAGGTTTTCACCCGATAAATATATTAAAAAAACATCGAGAACTCTTTACGAAGTTTGCGTGAGTTTTTCTAATTATACACATATATATATATAATATATATTATTTGTTTAAATATATTTTGATATGCATAACTAAATTTATTTCATTGCTCACACAATTCAAAAAATCATGAAATTGGGTAAAATAATTTTTTTAGTAGCTTCTAAGTCTTTCGATTGTAGGAAAAAGTGATTCTACATCCTCAAATGGATGCCTAAAGTTCCTTTTTTAAACTTTACGACATTGATTTGGTTCGTTAAAGTCTCAAAATTAATAAATTAAGGATTTCACAAGTTTTTCTTTTTCTCGTAACATAAATAAACTGTTGTATCAAATAGAGAAAAACAGGTATAAACTTTTAGTGTATGAGGCTTCTTCACAGTTACCTTCCAACTGATACTTAAACAATTTTTAGTTAATAATATTAGTAAGTATAGGTATTTAAAATCTTTTCACAATATATCTATATATATTATGTGCGCAGAATATACCCAAAAGAACATATTAAATATAATAAATTAATTATAAACTCCCATCACAAACAAATTAAGATCGTGCGCTAAAAAGATATTTTTTCCGTAAAATTTGTAACTATTGTACTTAACAAGAAAATTTATTTCAAATCACGAATATATGTTTTCAGTGCTTACAATATCCATCTCCAACCCAACTGTAAGAAGCTTAAAAAGAACAAAAGACGACAAAAGATGAGTGAAATCGGGCGTTAGCACGAAATCCATGATAGTTCTTTAGGCGATTTGACTAACATATTTTGAGCTCTAAATAGACACCTTTTTATATTGTGAAATATCTGTATTTGTCAAAAAATCTAGTAGAAAAATATATTTCCTATGTCATACATTTTGTCTTCACATTAGCGCAATGCAAAAAAATATTTACCAATAGGATGAGCAGATTGACTAAAAACATTACTAATATAATATGTAATTTTACTATTCTTATTTATATTTGGTCAATCCTTATAACACAATATTAAAAGTAAGACCATAAATAAAGTTTTTAATCACTTTAATTACTCATATTGTGTTGTTAAATACATGTTTTTCCTTTTCTAACCTTATGTTATTATGTTTCTTTTAATCTGTTGTGATGTAAGTCTTTTTTTTTTATTGATTGTTATTAAACTATTGTTTGAACTAATTTTTAGAGTTTAAATTTTAAACAATAATGTTTATTAATACATTTTTATATATTACTACTCTAAGCAAATAAAGTCTTAAAAAATATACAATATTTACATATTTAATTTACAATAATTTTGACTAACGGAGGCCTCATGGATTTTAAAATATTTTCACAGATGAAAACTGCGAAAAATTAAGTATACAAGATTGTTTCAGTTTCGGCTTCAAATAACAATATATTCAATTAATAAATGAACAAATAATTGCATTAATAATTTTAATTGTGGTAAAACAATACAAAATATACATCTATTAATATCTTAACACTAGATGGACGGCAGTCATACTACTTCCTCGTGGACGGAGCGGGTTATTTTAACCCGCTTAAAAAAGTTATTTATTTTTTAGCATACGGTTATTAGAGCTTATAATGTTTTATATATACTTTTCAAGCATTCTATCATGTATTTTAAATATATTTCACATTGTTTGAATGTAATTCAGGTTACAATCTGTGTATAATTTAAGTTATATATTTGAAGTATTTTCGTTATTTGCATTAAAACAGGGTTTTCACTATAGTCCTTTTTGTACTATATATATATTATATATTAGTATATCCTTTTATAGTGGAAATTATGTCACAATAACATGGTTACTCTACATAGGTGCCGAAAAATACAATATAATGCGTACTAACATTTCTTATAATACTCTTACTTACATCTTCCACAGCGTTTTTTTTTTCCTAGATTTTCATGTGCAGTTCATTTGACAATAGGAGGACTATAATCAGAGTCAGATTCCTCCTAAACATCGGGACAGTCTTCAGTAAGTACTTTCAGTTCGGATATTAGTTATATTAGATAATCTCGTCTTGAAAAGTTAGCACCGGTTAAATCTTTGTACCACACAAACCTGCAGCGGTCACGACGAGAAAATACCTTGGTGCTGTATAATCTCGCCTTTTGATCACAACATCAACTCCATACTTTGGTTGGTTATAATATTCTACTGAATTCAGGAAGCTTCTTCGGACCAGTAGAGATTGACACATCAGTGTTGCTGGGTTTGGCTTCGTTACATTGAGGGTCAAATTATTATTATTCAGGACTGATTTTCATGAAGAGACGCCTTCAAAATTTGATCTACATAGGGAGGATTTTTCTTCTAATTGGTTCGGTTCTATTCGGCTCCATCTGATTCATCCAATGGCATTGCTAAAAGAAGTTGTTGAATTTCGTGACAGTGAAACGTTTTCTTCGTGACATGTTGACAGGTTGTTAGTACAAAAGCTCTGAGATGAAGCAAAAGCTGCTCTACTCTATTTACATGAGCATATGTAACACTTTTCAAACATGCTAATTCGTTTGGAGCTGCTGATGTCCAACAAAATCTATACACGCCCGTTACAACTTTGTTACCCGTACACAACACTATGTCAGTAATATTTTACGTTTATTTTCATTTTTATATGCGCAGGTTCAAATGACCCGCTCGTCTTTCTAGGTATGAGTGCAATAAATTAGTGAATAATATAGATACAGTGTTTAAATTTTTTACACATATAGTTCTTATATATACAGGGTGATTCACTACAATTGAGACACACGTATTACGATGTATAATCTTGGAATTAAATTTTTCATAAATATTGCTTAAATAAAAATAATATATATGTAATAAACATATATATTTTATGCATTTTCCACGTATCCTCCTTTGGCTTTCAGTACAGCTTTGAAACTCCTAACGGTGGAGGCAACAAAGGCAGATATTTCTTCCTCAGATAAGGAGGCCCATGGCTGAAGCAGTTTCTTTTTTAGAATCTCCACTGATGGTCAGGACTTCTTAACCACCCTTTTCTCCAGAATGGACTATATTCCATAGTACATGGGGTTCAGATCTGGAGAGATGGTGGCAAAAAGTACTTGGTCCAAAAGTCTACAAACATATCATTACAGAAGCTTTGAACCAATTTACAGTCTGGGATGGATCCCCATCTTGCTGGAACACTAAAGGTGTAGTGGATACTCTCTTTGTACCCATGGGACAACCTCCTCGAAAGAAGGTAAAAATAAACCGCTTGGTTGACATTCATCCCCTCCCCGACGAAGATCAAAGGGGCCCTCTTCCCGTCCGACGTCACGCCCGCCCAGACCATGACGGAGTTGGCTTCTGCCATCTGAAGGCTGTCCTCAGCTCCACGGGGATGTCCTCCTTCTTCCACGTCAAAATCCTGTCCTTTTTACTGTTGTGGGTGGCCTGGACCTGTGAAAGTTTTCTCATCTGTCCAGAGAACTGATGGTGACCTGTCTTGTTCATTATGGCCTGGGACAGAATCTGAGGTGGCTTCTTCTTATAAGCGACCATCCTCAGGTCTTCCTGATCAATCTCCAATACTCCTCATGTACTCCTCTTTAGGCATCTGTCTCATGGATCAAGTTGGATTTGTCCTGAGTTTCTCCCTGATCCTCTTCTTCCCAGGCAGTGTCCTCACAATTTTTTCCGGACCTGAACCTTCCTTGAAACCTTACCTAACTCCTTAAAGTCTTTTATGTCCTGTAGACCTTTGCTCCGCTCACTGTGGCCTTTAATTCTTCATAATTTCAACCGTAGATTTTCCATTACGAAATGAGGCCAAATCAAGTCACATTTATCCTGTTCAGACGCAATTTTCTATTGGAAGCAGGGCTATCTCACACAACTTATTTTTATGAAAGTTGTAGCTGATATGTCTATCAACAACAACAAAAAAAATGGAGGGAATATTAATTTGGGGAAAAGTAGGAGTTACCAAAGTGAGAGTCTCAATTCTAGTGAATCACCCTGTACATTAAAATTCAAAAAAATTTGGGATATGTAAGTATGATCATGTAAAAAAGCCAGCACCTTGAAAAAAATGGCAGGTTAAAATAACCCGCTCGTCCC
>CP045905.1:633786-650194 GCA_013387185.1 Caligus rogercresseyi
TGCTGTTTTTTGTGTTGCAAGTTTTCCTTTATTCTATCCAGAGGTCCTGGTATTAAGACGTTAACTGTTTAAGGGATAATAAGTATTCCTTCTTCTTCTCTTCTTTGCTCCATCAGCTGCGAACTCCGACATTATATTCCCTCTTTTATCATCGATTACTCTCCAATTCTTATATAGGTCGCCTGTTCAGCCATCGGATCAAATATGTTAATAGGAAGAGTTGCAATGGAAAGACAACAGAAGCTAAAACTATTACCTAGTTGTTTGCATCAATCCCTTTACCGTCTTATTATAGGGAGGTAGGAGGACGGATGTATCGTCAATAGTGAATAAATAAATACTCATTCCTTCATGAATATGAGAGTTACCATTTGACATAATTTATAATTATATTCCTTAGGTTCTTTTATACTGCGTCTTTTTCTTTCATCCAATTGCATTCAAAACCGTGTTCCCAAGAAAGGAATGTTTTTTAATACATAACTATTTCTCTCTCTCTCTCTTAAAGGTATTCTTGGAAGGACAAAGAGGTTTGAAACAGTTTATTTTTTAGACTGCTTAGACAGTTGAGACTTTTTATAAGGATCCTTTGGCAAAAATGTTTAGGCGGTTTAAAGAGAGTTATTCAAAAAAAAAAACTTCCAGATTTTTTGTTCGTAGATTAGCTCTAAAATCAGCTCCGCCACACTGGAACTCAGTCCTATCTCCGTTAGAAACTCTAGGAACGTACATTATTATAAATAATTTATAAAAGTTAAAACGCCGCTCCTCCATAGTTTTTTCCCCTTCTCGTCCATCGACCAGCTCGTCAATCTCCATCCTCGCTAGAGGGATAAGGTTTAATAAATAACTGAGTAAAAATCAAGATAAGTCAATTAAGCAGCATGTAAACTTCTTACACTAGATTAATCATCATTTTAAAAATATAGAGCGCCCAAGAGGTTAGTTAGGAGTTTATTGTTTTAGTGTATCCATCTATATACAATAATTTTAAAGGGTAATACTAATGCATGAATTAAAACAGGTTTAACCTCCTCCATATGATTTGTCTTTATTCAGGTGTCATTTACATCTTCATGAAAGTACGAGTATATATTAATAAAAATATTGTCTTCCGGAAACCGTATTTTTTGGCCACTATGTATTTTATTTGGTGCATTTTAAACACTCCATATTATCATCTATCTCATTAAAAAATGGTTTATTTGCTTATTAGTGCAGCAGATTATCTTCTCTCTCTGCCCCCTCTTAGTCTCTCTCGTCTCTCTACTCCTATCTGTCCCCCTCTCCTTTTCTTATATAAATACGCACCCAATGGGGTGACAGACGTTTCTTTTCTCAAAGACTATGTACATATATATTTGCAGATAAATATTTCCGTTATATGGAATACAATTCAGTTGAGATAAGCGAAGGTTATCCCTTCGTTTACAGTGGTTCGATTGAGTTGTTACTAGAGGATTAGCACTAACTTTATTTACTCTATTCAAGCCTCCGCCAAGAAATCAGCCAAGTCATGTAGAGTACTTAATTCGTACCACCAGTAAAAGCTTTTATATATGACGGCACGTCTAAATTTGCTTTTGAATAAGTATAGGATTAAATTGTTATCTACACATTGGCTCAAATTTTAGCATTCATAGAAGCAACGCATTATTTGTGTGATTATAAATTGTCTACGTTGTTGCCTATACGAACTAAAATTAATGAATCATTTCTCATATATTGTGTATTTTGTAAGATATATAAGCTGTATCACAATAAGAAAATAGTTCATTTGTGATTTTTTTTGTTAAGATGTTTATCTATTTGTTCTACAATCCATAACCGTATAAAAAGTAACTATAGACTAGATAGGAGATTGAAAAAACAATCTGAGACAGTTTTGTAAAAACAAACATAAATGAACATAAATTCAAAAATACTGTCAAAAGATAATGTGAAATATTTTTCACCCTTTATTTGGTTCCGATAAGAAATAAAAAGAAGAGAAATCGTCAGACATTATTCCTTTGTAGCTTAATAGGCTTGGCAAGATGTTTGGCCGGTGTAGATAATGAAGGGCCGTTCAATAAACAATCGTCATAGGATTGATTCATCGATCCTGTTTATACTGAACGCAGAAGAAAAATTCAGTCGCCTATAAGACTCCTCAATAACTCAGTGCCTTAGAGTATAGAGTCTGGACGAGATGCTGATGAGTCATAACAAAAGCTGACAAAATCCCATAACAAAAAAAAATCGTATCATAAATAAATAGGTGTTTGGATTGAATTGCAAATTTATGGTATCCTTATAAATCAAGGGATATATTTAATGTAAAAAGATGGTAAATTGAGTGAATTTGCTATGAATTGCATTATTTTTATGATTTTGCTACTATTTTGAGCAGAAATAGGATTTATATGTTGAATAATCAATATATTGCATGTCTGATACTATTCATAATGTGGGCAGCCTTCATCAATCACGAAACCTTTTTTGTTTTTGTATCTCTTGGATCAATTAGCAAATAGGTTTTTCGTAATACTCTACCCAGAATAAAAGCAAGAAACAATCGTTCCGGAGTCCAAGAAGCATCCTACATACTGTCATCAGAAGAAACCTTGTGTCTACAGGCATCCTCTCTTACACCGCATAAACATTTGCGTCACTATTGCGGATCAGCTTTAAAAGTGAAATGAGCGCACTTTATTCATATGCTGAAGGCTGGACTCTACTCCGAGATTTTCTCATCTCAGCAAGGGTATCAATGTCAAGGATACCGATCTTTACCCTATTGAAACATGCCTTCAGAATCCATGACATTATCACCGCAATATTAAATATAAATTGCGATATTGAAAGTCAATGAATACAACTCTTCATTATAGTGCTGTTTTGACACTATGGACTCTGGAAGTGCAAATAGATGAGTGTCAAGATGTTTCCGCGGCATCAGAAAGGCTCAGTTTCATTGACGTCATATAAATATACAAAATTAAATATAAGGAGTCCTATTCAGAAGAAGCAAAATATCATAAACAAGTATATGTTTGCCTTAATTCAAATAAGATAAGTTCACACACCCGTAAAGGGTTGGTTTGAATTCCTAGAGAATATATAGTAATAAGAAAAGCAGGGACGCAGACACAATGCCAAATATCGAGTTTGATATAAGAACACGATCCTGATCCGCCTGGCGTATACTTTATTGACGCGTAGATCCGGTATTAATTTATTAGTTATTATAAGTACGAATAATAATTCCGATAGTATTTTATTGTCCGAAAAGTTGTCCGATGCATATGCTCCAAGGTGTACTAGGAGTTTTTTCAGTAAAGCTGAGTTCTTGCAGTCAATTAAAGAGTTCGTAGATATTGAAGGTAATGGGGTCGGAGTTGATGCTGCAAAATCTTCTACATCTGTCACAAATAATGAATCGTCCGTTTGGAAGCTTTCGGCGTCCTTCGGATATATTGGATAATGTACTATTCTAAGGGCATTCGAAATTAGTTTACATTAGGATTGGATTCTTAGATCTTATAGAGGAAATAAATTTTCCACCAGTCTTGAGTGATCTGCTGCATAAAAGAAATTCGAATTTTCTTTGTACAAAAACTTCTGTAGCATTATGAGGAAAGTCGTGCTTAATATGATCCTCGTTGTACAGTTTTCCATCCCTTATAATTATCAATTTTTATCTCCTTCAACATATTAATAAACTGTTTAGGAAATTAATAGACTCCCATATTTTGGCTTAAGGTATTTTCTTATAAGGTTCTTATGATAATTCTAGAGGACAGTTTTTATATAGGAGGTTCTGTGCAGATCTATGCATTGTGATATCTTTAAGCAATCCTCTGCATAAGACATTGACCGAAGAAATCCCAAATGAAGTCCTCTATCTTGAGAAAATGTTCTAACTCATAGCTCTGATGTGCTAAAAGGTATTACCTCCCCGTTTTTGTAGTCTTATTGTCATCCATCATAATCCCACTTTAAGATCAATAACAAGTACATTTTTTTTTTCTTTATTGGCACGATTTTTTACAATTTATTGAAAATCATAAGTCGATACTTTAAATTTCATTTAGGGCATAAATTCCTGAAGTTACTCAATAAAAACGATACGATGATGAGTTATTTTTTACATTCAACAAAGTTTGATTGTATTTAATTTGAAACTTAATTATTTTTAATAGATGAGTGGGTTGAAAAGGACTGTTATATAAGAAAAAAATCAACCACATTTTTTAAACCCCAGTAAGGGTACATACATAATGGTACGGGGATATATTAGACGTTAATTTCAAAGAGTTATCAATTACTTTATTAATATGTATTTTTTTATCAAATAAAAAAGGAAAGTCATAACATATCCAACAAGCAACGTTAATTCGTTCTGAAAAAAATCCTTTTCAGTATGACAGAAGTGACGTCAATGAAACTGAGCCTTTCTGATGCCGCGGCAACATCTTGACACTCATCTATTGCACTTTCCAGAGTCCATAGTGTCAAAAACAGCACTAATGAGGGTTGATATTCATGGACTTTCAATATCGCAATTTATATTTAAATATTGCGGTGATAATGTCATGGGATTCTGAAGGCATGTTTCAATAGGTAAAGTTTGGTATTCCTTGAAATTGATACCTTGCTGAGATGAGAAACTTCTCGGAGTAGATGTCCAGCCTCAGCATATGAATAAAGTCGCCTCATTCACTTTTAAAGCTGATCCGCAATAGTGACGAAAATGTTGTGTGCGGTGCCAGAGAGGATTGCCTGTAGACACAAGGTTTCTCTGAGACAGTATGTAGGATGCTTCTTGGACTCCGGAACGATTGTTTCTTGCTTTTATTCTGGGTAGAGTATTGCGAGAACTATTTTGCTAATTGATCCAAGAGATATAAAAACAAAAAGGTTTCGTGATTGATGAAGGGCTGCCCACATTATGAATAGTATCAGACATGCAATAATATTGTTATTCAACATATAAATCCTATTTCTGCTCAAAATAGTAGCAAAATCATAAAAATAATGCAATTCATAGCAAATTCAACTCATTACCATCTTTTTACATTAAAATATATCCCTTTGATTTATAAGGTAACATTAAATTTGCAATTCAATCCAAACACCTATTATTTATGATACGAATTTTTTTTTTATGGATTTTGTCAGCTTTGGTTATGACTCATCAGCATCTCGTCCAGACTCTACTACTCTAAGGCATGCAATAACTAAGATGGCTGCCCCACTTGGTGATAAAGCCAATTAAGTAGTTATGGGAATATAAATAAAAGGAAGTTCAACAATAAGGTCTTGTGACGTCATCGTAGTTTCATATAAAAATGCGTCAACTGGAGATACATTTTGTATATTATCCTTTTTTTCCATTCCTCTTAAACGCCTTCAGGGAAATAATAATTCAATCAGTTGTTGACACGAACTTGATATTTCTTTTTTGATATCTAGTCTATTGTGCATCCAGTAGGAATCTTATATAGGTCGGTGCTTTGATCACAATGGAAGAAAAATGATTTAACCTGCCCACACAAATAATAAACTTGTGTGAGTTGAGATGAGGATTTTCATGCTTCCCTTCTGAGAAGCAATGTATTATAATAATAATCAGGGGAAGACACCACTACGAGCTAAGTGAATGTTTTTGGAGTAATCATTCCGTCCATGAGCGCAGTTTGTGTTGTTGGTTTCTCTGGGATTTGATGAATGCCTATTTTGAAAGCCTTTCATCATCTCTCTCTCTCTCTCTATATATATATATATTATATACCTACACATGGACACCATCTATATTTTATGCTTTTAATAGGACTTATATATATATATATATATATAAACAAAAGCTTGGACACCATCTTTATTTTAGCTCTTAACGAAGTCCTCTGTGAGGCCTACCTTGATATGGGGTTTAAAATATATAAAAGTTGATACATGGCAAGTGTCATGACTCTACACGGTGTAATAATATTCTATCGGGTCACTGATATCCCTAAAAGTAAGTGACAACCAAATCAAGATACAATTTAGTTTATGTGATAATTTTAAGGGACAAATTTACTGCATGAAAATTAAAATGGGGAAAAAATATAAATAACAAACAACATAATATGACTACCTTTTTATTAGTTTTCCTTCTTTAAATCAAAAAAAAACCCTAGTTATTAGCTCATTCACTAATGTAAAACAATTTCTAATTGAAACCATTTACGTACCACATTAAGTACAAATTTGGCCAAAAAATTGAGAAGACAGGGCTATATTAAAAAAGTCTACTAGTAAACACTAGTCACTTCAATTATAGACCCAACAATACGTACAAACCTCGCTATTTGATAGAAAAATATACGAATCAACTGTTGAGCCTCTACCTAACAATGTGCTCATTTGAACCAAACATAAAATTAAAAAAATATAGTGCTTTGATCAGCTTATGTTCAAAGAAGCATGGAACAAAGTTCCGTTCCGGTAGGAACAATAAATAAATACAAACCATAGCTTGTTATTCATTCTTATACTGTAGGATCTTATAATTTTATTTTCCTCACCATAAACGGAATCAATCAGTTGGATTCTCTTATTCTTATATTTTTATAATTGTTAAAATGCAAATTTATTTATTGTCAAGGATGATAAAAACCAAATAGACAATTATTGCTTCATTAATACAAAATAAGGGTGTAAATGAAGAAGTCTACTCAGAGATTTCCTTAATGATATTGGTAGAGGCCTTTGAGACATACACTTAGTGTTCTCAAGATAAAATTATGTAGTGAAGTTGATATACGAGTGAAATGACGTCTTGTTTCATCATTAAACCGCTTTAGATTAAATGTTCTATGTATTTAATATAGCGTTCTGAATCAAGGGGAATTTCCTCTATTCTCATGTATAAATATAATATGCAATATATATTGGTAAATGGCGTAGCCTAAACGGATTAACTAAAATATTATTTACATTTATTATCACAGCAGCCTTGATTTATTGATTTACTATTCTTTATTATCCTAATGGTTCGAAGAATTGGACCCGACAGGATATAAATAAGTATTATAGCATTATTTTTTTGGCTTATATGTTCGATAGAATTGCATCGACAGGATATAAATAAGCATTATAGCATTAAAATTAGTCCCTCGAACCTAGGATCTTATCAAGAAGGTGGACCAAAAATGCTACCCCCTCTCGGAGTATTCGAACCTGCGTCCCCCAACATTGAGATTCGAACACGCCTTAACGCACACGGCTATCGCACTCCCTTTTTTTGCCTATATGGTTCGAAAGAATGCATCCGCGTTGATTTGACTGTATTAGTAATGTTTCATGATCAAGTTTTGATATGGGCAATCAAAAAACGAAACAGAATAATAAAATGTTTAAAATAAGTCATAAATACACCACGCTTATATGATTGATTTTTGTGCGTATTTGGGTGGGAAGTTAAAAAAAGAAAGAAAACCCTACTTCAATAGGCATCTAATTTATGAAAAATGCACTTTCTGGGAATTCTCCCCTTGAAGCAAGGGGAAAACATGCATTTAGAATATTTGCAAGCCATAAATACGGTTGTATGTAGGTGAATCCTAAAGAATATAAATGTATATATAGATATCTAGATCGTGTCCGATATTTTCTTTTAATTGATGGTTTTTTTGTTTGTGAATGCAATATGTCTTAATGGCGTAGATTTAGAGGTATTTGAGGGCTAACTCATTATGATTTTAACAATGACAAAATGGATCTAGTTTCGTGCATACAAAGTGGATCCACTGGATACTGAAAAGAAGACGCGTTTGACCGTTTAATACATATGCAGTCCTGTGAACAAAAATGAACGGAAATGGTGAATATATTAATGAACATATACTAATATATATTATATAATCATTCTCTTATAATATTTCTATGATTTGTATGACTGCAAAAGAAGAAAAGTAGGTTTCAATTTTTTCAATTCTTAACATAACATGATACTATTAGAATAAAAAACTTAAATTTAATCATATGTTTCAAGATCCATACAAAAACTAAATTAAATCAATGGTTATATATCTATATATGGCATTTATAATATAGAAAAGTGGCAAACTCTGTGGACAGATCTGGAATATTGTCGTCAAAGCCGTGCAATGCTTCCTAGGGTGAGGCTTTTTCATGGAACGTCTCTTGGTACTATTCAAAGGAAAAACTTAATCATTTAGTTCAATTTACTAGTGGACATGTCTCCTTCGTCGGCATTACCACTGATGCACCCTAAAGTTAGCCCTCTATGTCGAGGCTGTGGACAAGCAGATGAAGATCATCTTCATCTAGCAAACGGTGTCCACGATTTGAATTGGAAAGGTCACTCCTCTCTTAACATTCGAGACCCTTTCAAGGTACTCAGTTCTTGACCTGGCTAAGTTCTTAGCAACACAGACATCGGCCAATGGATCAAGAACCTCCTTCATGTACATCAATCAGGACGGACTGCAATAGGAGGAGACCTATTGCGAGGGCACCATAAGTTTTTGTAAAATTAACATGTGCCCGTACTGAATATATGTATATATGATGTGTAGCAATAAACTAAAAAAAAAAAAAAAAAAATGGCATTTATAAATGAACTTTTTTTTACCATCCTGAGATAAACCTCGACTCATGTAATTTCTTTCAATAATATGATGAATTAATTTAAGCTAAATTAGTTTTCTTGAATGTTTAAATCACACTAAAAAATGGTATCTTATCTTCAATCATAATAAGTACTGAAATTAGTATAAAAAATATGAAGCAAGACAGCTGAAGAGTACAGGAAAAAATATTAAATGTAGCGAGAAGACCATATATTATATATTATATACACTTGTATATTACATTATATCGACAATAAAGTATGACTTATATATTATATTATATATATATATATAAAGTACATAATCTATCGCGATTTTAACTGATTTGTTTTATCCTAAAGGAATACCTAAAAATGTTCCTTGAATATTGATGAATCTAATTTCTTTTGGAAGTTTCATTTTTTTTTGTTCATATAATAATTCTCTCCATTGTTACAATCTTTGTCTTATGTATCTATGACATATATGACTGTACAGGGGTAAAAGTAATTATATGCTTCTATTTCATTTAACGCATGACGTAATTAGTCATAAAAAATACTAAAATTTATTGTATGTTTGAAAATCCATGCAAAACAAATTGAATCAAGAGTTGGATTGCCATTTATATACGAACTTGTGAATTGCCCATCCTTGAGATATATTCGACTCTTTTTATGAATCAGATTAATTGATTATATTTAATTACCTTTTCTGATGTTAAAATACATTAAACTAGAAGCATGTATTCACTCAGAGAGTGTAAACCTCTGCCGTCACGGGGTCCTTATGAGCCTTCCGAGGCGGATTTTTCACGACTGGGCGGCGTAGAGGGACGGGGGAGGGTTCCCCTCGACGGAAATTCCGAGAGGAGAAGCTCCCGCACCGGATTTCGAAGAGGAGAGCACAACACAGCGACATCTATGGCAGAGTAGGCTAACTTGAAATATTTATTAGTATTTCGCTCATTTTGCATCTTAAAGAAGCACTCAGAGATGCAAATTTAATCACTTGTTTCTTTGGCATTTCCAACAACTCCACAAAGTTTCATCCGAATCCGTTCGTTACTTTTTGAGTTATCCTGCTGACAAACCAACAACAACACAACCAAGCCAGTGAAAACAATACCTCCTGCGGCGGGGAATAAAAAAAACTGTATCTTATTTTATAATACTTAAATTGGTGAAATATCAAGCATTAAACATTAACAGTACAGGACAAATATTAAAAAAAATGTAGCAAGAAGACCAGGATGTTTGTTTCCTTTATATAATACCTTGCGAAGGAGGCCTTTGATTGGTCCATGAGGATTTTTTTTACAAGCTTCACACAGTAAATGCCTTACAGTAGGAAGTCTGGATAAAAAGACAGCTGCTTATAGACAGGGATTGAAGAAAAGACAAAGTAGAAAGTTGATGTCAATCATATACTAAAAGGTACTTGAATTAATATTACACGTAATTTTTATTATATAAAAGTAATTGGGATAAAGGCAACGTTTATAGACGTCGAGTGATGCTTATGTTTTTCTCAATTGCTTCATTTGAACGACCATGCACCTACGGCATCAATATTGTTTGGTCATATTACTGGAGGCTTTACGAAGCATCCTCTATTCGATATATCCTTGTTATTATATGAAATCTATTTATAAAATTATCAATTCATTCTGCGACGTCATGGGCCAGAGATTAATTCTCTCGAATACCTCATCAAACGAAAATAAGGACGACATCTACGTTTTATACGAATAAGAAATAATTCTTAATAAGTCATTCTACATATTGTGATTTTATCTTTAGACAGTAATTTGAATTATATGTTCATTTTGTTTTGTTTAACTGTCTTAAGATTGTGGTTTTTAATCTCCGTCTTTCTAGTGTATTCTTATTTTTTTACACATATTGATTTTATGGAAATAAAACATCTTAATCCAAAAAATCTATTTTCGTAGGGGTTTCGGGACTCTTTTGTTTTGAACAGCTGTTTTTCCTGTTTTCGCCAGGCTATCTATATGAGATACATCATCTCACAACAATCCGAAGGAAGGATACTATCGTTTTGAAGATATTTTCTTTTCCATTGTCTTCAACCCATCCAAAAAAGTATTCTCAATAATTTTATATGTTTAAAAAAAGTACAAAGTTTCGTTTTTTCTTGAATAAAACTCTGCTGTATTCACTTTCTCGTTCTTACGCACTCTTTGTCCTCGAAATATAACTCCGATAATAATAAAAATAAATACATGGAATGTAACTAAATAAATATCCAAGATTATCACTTAATTCATTGACAAAGTGGATTATGTCTTAGGAAATAATAAAAAAGCTATTCAGACCTTTTATGGTCGTCCTTGTGAGCATTGACATTTGGCCTTTAATGCAAACCTACGCTCTCATAAAAGAAAACAGATAGACCAATGCTAAAAAAGTAATGAATTCAATGACCATTTCAAAAATGCATTGATGAAGAAGCAAACTTACTGCGTGTACTCATATTGCATTTAAATAGATATGCATTCCGACTTCTTTTAGAAAATAAAACTACCGTGTAGTGAGTAGGCGATCACTATAAGAGCGGAGTCTTCAATGAATGTGTTTATAATACTATTTCCTTAATGGTTTTGGTAAACTCTTTCTATGAACTTTATATTTGACGAAGAAATAATTCTTCAAATTTGAAACGTAAATTTATATAATGATATATATTATATGTATGTACTTTTTATTAAATTTATTATAAAAAACGTCGTCATTTTTGTTCGATTGGCGAACGACAAACGAACGATGAACGATAACTTTTGGCGAACGACAACGAACAACAATTTTCGCAGACGTCAACACGTCTGATATATATATAATATTATGTGTGGTGTGTGTATACATATATATATAATATTATATATATATATTACATGTATATATATATATAATTCAATTTGCTAGAAAAAGTAGGTAAATATTTTAACCTTTTATTGAAGAAAATAAAGTGTATATAAACGATGTAGATTTTTAAACGATGCACGACAGCCGTAAATTATCCCCCTCCAACGCTTACTAGCCGGTCAATGATATTGATGTATATTAATTTACTATTTTCCGTGCCATTTCTTGAATGACAATCAACAATTGACAAGATGGGTTAAAATTTTGATAAAAGGAATGATATTATAGTGAAGGCACAGTGAGAGGTTTCAAATTAACACTTTTCTTTTAAAACATTCAAATAGATGATTTTGGTTCTCTAAGGCTTAAATAGTCGTAAAGGAAAAATGTTTTTAAATTTGGGCCCTGGAATGACTGCCCTATTGCTGTTTAGGGCGGTGCCAATGAAACTGAGTATAACAAATAAACCATATTTAATAAAAAATTCAATTGTTTTTTTATAATTTCAAGTTTATTATAACCGATATGTAGATATGTATGTTGTAAGAGAGCTATGCTGCAGCCTATGCATATACGTTGTATTACATATATTTCAACATTGGAAGGAAGGAAATGTTTGTAAAATCAAAATTTACATATTTTATTAGAGTAATTATTAATTATAAAAGATATGCTACAATATCTATGGTACCCAGTCTAAATACTTCCTTTTAGACATATAACAAAGGAAGGGTTCGGTAAAATAATTGAGGAGAAAGTTGGAAAGAGATGTTTTGTTTGCTTGTCGCCACCACGTTTTCAAAATGATACTAGGAGGAGTATAGGAGACACTTTTCAGCTAGATTAAAGTAAATCCACCACTACCAATAGATCAAGCAGGGGTAACAGTATTTAGCAGTGTCCCAAAAATATTAATATATTTTTAGCACAAATTAAGTCGTAATTGTTTTGGGAGTAATATATATATAACATTGGATAAACTACTTACAAACTAAAGAGAAATGACGAGTCTAGAAGGAAATAGGGGAATAGTTGGACATTCTTATCAATAATACATTTTTATAGAAAGTTTTGAACTATTTTTCCTTTTCATATCTACTGTGTTGATCACACATACCTTCTACGATCTTTAAGATAACTATCGGAGCACGGAACTTTCCTAAAGGAATATTTTAAAAAAAACATTTTATAGGTGAGTTGCGTCTATGTGAGTAGTACATTTAACTCTTAGGATTTCTATGATGATCATTAAGCACTTTCATGCAATAAGAGTGCTGTAATGGATTCTGAAAGACAAGGGAGTATTTGAAGGTAGAATTTATAATAATATAATCAGGAAACGACCGGCAAAACTTTTTCGTTGGGACCGGGCGGGACTATATATATTTTCGTTCTTCGACAATCTGAAATTACGTTTTTTTAGAAAATAATCTACAAATAAGTGAGTACTTTTTTTATTTTGAAAAGAATCGCCAAAAAAGTGAAGACGTTTCTTTAGAAAGAATATCAAAAAAAAATTATCAGAAAAGTGATGACGTTTTTTTTAGAAAAAAAATATTTCGAAAATTCGATCTAAAAAAATTTATGAATGACAACTAAAGAAAATATTTATGTCCGGTGCCTAAAAAACCGGTACACCGGGCCGGGACGCTCAAAAAACAGCCGGACCAGGGCCAGGCCTGGTATCTGGTCGTTTCTGATATATATATATTATATATATATATTAAGTGACTCTTAGAGGATGTTCATTCTTCAATGGCGTATTGAACGAAAAATATCTAATGTTTTTTGCCACATCGTTAATAAGTTTAAATAAAATACCATCAGATATATACTATTATTAGGTGTACTATTTAGTAAAATATATAGCAAGATTATAAATTTCATGAACTGATTCATCTAATGATGATAATTTTATAAACATTGCAATTGATTCCCATCGGTTTCAGGATCATTCTATTGTAAGCCTATGGAATCTTTGAAAACAAATGTACGTTTTACGTTGTTTTGTCTCATTGTAAATAATATACTCCAAGGAACAATGACTAGGTTTTTGATACAATACGGCCATCTCTGAGTCAAATAAAAATCAAGTTAACACTTTTAAAGCGCTATTTTTTCATGGCTTGATATGCTATGAGTAGCGGTGGATCCTACAACAACCATCATTGAAAGTTTATTGTGTTTATTGAATAAAGATTTATGTTAGTGCCCTACATATATATATATATATATATTTATGTCTAATAAAAGAGGTAGGAAATAAGATATTTTAATATTTCAACAAAGCGTCAATTCAGGCATATAAATTGGTTATCGCGGAGTTTGATCTTTTTCTTGTTTAGAATGAAAGGATAACTGTGTTTGACTCTTACAACACGCTTTTAGAAGATATGGATAAGCTGGGGACTCTTCTAAGATATATAATATAAACGAGAAAAGGATCAGGTCAATAAAGCAAGGGCAGTGCCATCTATATGTGTATGAAACTAGTGTCTTCTTTCTATGATAAATATATTTAAATCAATATATGGTCTATATGTATCTTATCAGAGTCAAGCTGGAGGAAACGTAAAGAAATGCCTAATGGTTAGTTAAGCCCCTCCATCTCAATTGAGTAGGAAAATATAGGATAAAAAATGATGGCATGGATCTTTTACACTTATTTTCTACTTTTTGAGAAAACGAACCAGACAACTTTTTGATAGCACATTCAATATTTATGCTGATTGGTTTCTGTTTATATATTTCACACTTATTTTGCAACTCAGAACATTCATTTTTTGTGCCTATATGGTTCGATAGAATTGCAGCTTCGACTGGATATAATAAGCATTAGCATTATAAGGGTCACTCGAACCTAGGATTTATCAATGAGGTAGACACAAAGACCATCCCCTCTCGGGCGTATTCGACCTGCACCACCAGCATGAGAGTACGGATACGCCTAACGCTCTGGCTATCGCACCCTTGAAGATTCATTTTGATACCAAACATACAAGACTAAATAAGAAATATGATAAACATACACCAAATAAATATCTAATTTAAGAAACAATGATAAGTTAACAAAAAAAAATCATTTATTTATGACAGGTGAAAACAACCCCAAGGGAAAATAGTTATTGTAATTGACTATATGTTTATTCAACAAGCTTTTATAAACTAAGAGTTTCCCCGTATATCTGCTCGTGGTTTTGATCGCTGCTCATTTCTTAATGTAACCTGGTTATAAAATATTAGGTATCGCGACTACAATGGAAATATTATGTAAATGAGAATTTTCGTTTCATTTTCGATTCAATCTTTTTAAATATGAATGTTTTTTTAAATTAAAAGTTGATAGCTAATTTAATAATGGTGCAAAGGTGCAAATTATATGATAATTATTTTCCTATATGCTACAGTTATCTCTATACGCACAATATAGGTACAGGTTATCTCTATACGCACCGGTATGATACTATATGCAATGTTCGTACGTCAGCATCTATTCAGCTTATTGTTATTTTTTATTATTGATTATCTTTCAGCATAAGGAGCGTATTTTAGGTATTGAATTATGTGAGTCCAAAAAAGGACTGCAACTCCCAGGCAAATTGGTATGTATTTTTTCCTCCTCCTAAATGTTCATTTATTGGCAGAGGACTTATATCAGTTTGAGAATTCTCTTTAAAAAACAGTCATTTGAAAAGATATAATAAAATATATATATATATATATATATATATTATATACATATATTTGTGTCTATTTGGTTCGATAGAACTGCATCCGACAGGATAAATAAGCATTCATTTTATAGCATGTAAAATTAGTCACTCGACCTAGGATCTTACAATGAAGTAGACCAAAAATGACCATCCCTCTCGGGAGTATTCGAAAATGCAACCCCAACATGAGAGTGAACACGCCTTATTGCACACGGCTATCGCTTCTCATTTTATGAACAAAACTTCAAAACTGTCTCATAACTGTAAAGTCCGACATTTTGCATTTCCTAAAAAGTTCCATAGACCCAGGACCATATCGTCGCTGTCGGGGAAAACCTCCTATGTCCAAAAATCGATTTTTTTCATAAATCGGTACTATTGGTCACCTTTATGTCTGCCTGGATTTACAATATTGACCAATGAAAAGTATGGAAAATGACATGTGACTAAAACTCCTAACTCCATTGGATCCTGAAACTGTCGATCAACCTCCTTTTCTTTTTCATTCCTGAAAAATAAACAGTTTTGGACATAGTAGGTTTGCGCCCGACAGCGCGATTATAGATCATAAAGTGTCCAAGTTCTTATACTGATAAAAGACAACGGTAGAGATAATTTAAAAAAGAGAGAGGGATCTCATATTTTTAAAATATATGTAATAGGAAGAGCGATGTATAACATCATTCAATTCACTATTCACGAAAAAATATATTAAATATATGAAGCTACACACTCTCTCTCTTCGGTTCCCTCTGTCGCCGTGGTTTCTCCAAATTAACTAATGTTTTTAATGAAATATATATTTCGATTACATACTATATGTGAGAGCTACCCCATTATTCAGTGTGGCATACGTTGCTTCGGTACTCTTTCTCTCGTATCCATCATATCACGTATCGTAGTTTGATCGGGACTTAAAACTGTTAATAGAATATCTGATTTAAACTAAAGCGTTTAAGTAAAGTTAGCGCATACATAACATAAAACTCTTCCATTTTCCCAAAGGAATGGCCAAAATTTAGTTCTTCTTTAGTCCGTAAGGGGCGCTTCCATGCTAGAGCTCTTTGAAAATAATAATAATAACAAAGTCCTTTATTATTTATTTTGAAGACGTTTTATTTTGATATATTCAAATCATCAAACTTAATCCCTGTAAACTGGTTTTTAATAGATTGTGACATAATTTTTGACTAGCGTCATCTAACGTTAA
>CP045905.1:650294-661235 GCA_013387185.1 Caligus rogercresseyi
AGAAAAATCAAGCACTAAAATATCTTGTGTCCGTAAGAACGGTCATAAATAAAATTTTATACCTCGATTTTAGTGTTATGTTTTAATAGTATAATTGTAACTTTTGGAGAAGTTAATTAGATGTTTATTTAAGATGGTAAAATTATAAGCTACAATGTTTATATGTTATATTTTGCAAACAACTGAAAAATTTGTTTGTGTGCCCTCAAGTTATGTCAGGGGAAAACAATAAATGATTCTTTTTATAAAAACGATGGTGTGATCGATATAAAGATAGTCTTGACATGAAACACACGCATCGTATGTTTAAAAAAACCAAGATCAAGGTGTCAAACTTCACCGTGAAGGCCTGAAAAAACTTATTCAAGCCTACACAGGACATGGACCATTTCTCTCCCACTAAGTAAACGTCAAAAAACACAAGTCCAAACCTGTGATCTTTGCAAGGAAGAGCCACAGACTGCAGACCCATGATGAACACTGCCCTGCTCTGTCAGTCGAAAGGCATGAAGTGTCTCAAGAAGAGACGTGGACAACCAAAATTCTATTTTTTTTAAATGTAAAAAATGAAAAAGTTATTGTAAATAATTTCAGTACTTAAGAAGGAATTCATTTTGCTGTTGTAACACAAGATGCACCATTGTGTGGTTGTGTCTTTACCCTAGTGTCTATTGTTTGTATGTACTATTGTAATCGGCAATAAATTTCTAAGTAAACTAGAAAAATGTTTGTATGTTGTATTTTTATTACTTACTAGCATCTGTTTTGTATATCGTTTTGTATACATATTTTATCAGGAACTGTTAATTAATAAAAATAACAGGTCTTAGGACAAAGGTTACAGATTTAGAAAAAAAACATGATTAAAACAAAAAGATATCGATTAGCAACTCTTAAGTGAAATATATCTTAAATAGTTCCAAATATTTTAAGTGAGCCCAATTAATATTTTACATTCTTCATTTAGATGTCAAATAAGGTTGGGGAATAAATTTGATGTATCTAATCAAATACTTACTAATTAATGTATTTTGCCCGTTTTTCTATATGTCGTTTTCCCATGTTCATGGATCATTTTTCCTTGGACATCTAGGAAATCGGGTGTTTTCTCTAATAGCGAAATAAACAAAACTAATATATAATAAAAATATGACTGAGATCAGCTGTACAATCAAAGGAAACATATAATATGATTGGAAGTCATCATTCTAGTTTATTTGTTATAGAACACATTAAGAATCTTAATTTGAAGACGGCTTATAAAAAAGTCAAGTTTTTTCATCTTTCAGAGGAAAACTCGATGTTATCAAGAAGGATAAAAAACGCCAACACAATTTATTGTTCATTGGACAGTTTCGTCCATTATATCAATGTTCTTTATTGTATTATCTCTTATCTAAGAACAAACAATTACATAACTCTTACTGTAATTAATAAAACACAGTCAAGAATATTAAATTAGACACCATGAAAAAATATAAACCGAATTAATTGTATGGATTATTTTACGTGGCGTCAACTTTGATTATTTTGCTGGTTTTGCGTTGATCAATCCTCTTCACTCACGAATGACAAGGCCAAGTCTCGAGCAGCCCGATCAGTCCTTCAAAAGAAGAGCAAGGCTCCGCTTAGTCATCCGATGATGATGTTTTTATTTATACATAATAATTAAATATTTAAAAAGTATTGCAAAAATGAAGTGTAATAAGTATATAATTGATATATAATATATATATATATATTTCTTCTTATGGTCAATGATATCATCTTATTCATACATTCAGGGTCTTGTGTTTTTTATAATGAACATTACTGTCCATATACAGATCATATTAGAATGCCTGAGGGGTTTTCTTCATCTTCTCTCCTCTCTCTCTATATAAATATAATATATATATATATATATTATATCTATATATATATATTATAATATATATATATATATATAGATATATATATATATATATATCATATAATGCATCCAATTATCTACCTCAAAAATAAACCATTGGGAAATATGTATAACTGTTATTCGTGAGAAATCTTAGAACTGTATTTCTCATTCATTTAGTTTCATATATATCCACAAAACGTAGGATTATGAAAACTTCAATAACTTTAGCACTGACAGTTATGTTTAAGGATTATTAAAAAGGTGGCGTTTTTATAACGTGATTAGTCGAAAAAAAGGAGATGAAGTATGATTTCATCACTTAAATTAGGCTGTAGAGAATCAAAATCATTCATTCATAAAATTACTAATTGTATAATTTTATAGGACCGACATCATTGTAGAATCATTATTTCAACTCCAATAACATATATTATTATTGAATAAATAATGTAGTCATACTCTGGAGAAAATACATGTTTAGTATGTGTTTGACAGACTTGTCGATATAACGATCATCATACTGACTATCAGACGGAGAAAAAATAACAGTGTTACCAAATTAAATATCATGTCTATCCTTGAGTTCACGAGAACAACCATCTTCATATCTCTAGCTATGGTCGTTGTTTGCAAGGAATGAATAAAAATGAAACTTGGGTGTTCGTGGTCTCTAGGTAATTAGTGTTTGATCGTAGGACACTAATGTTTTTACATATATATTAAAATACATTGATGTATCGTAGAATATATTATTGTTTTATATTTGACTAATAATAAACTTAAATAAATTATTTTAAGTCAATATCAAGAAGAAGTGGAATCAAACGGATTTTAAAAAGCAATCAAGAAATTATAGTTTTAATAGTTTAGTTTTTATTCCTGGACGAAATTAATAGATACAATTAAATTGATAAAATAAAAATTGAATTTACTTTCAATATTTTTGGACAGCTGCCTTTAATGAATAAGGCATCACTTTCAAATGTGTCTATTGAGATGTGAACGGTTACTCAAAGAGATATGAGCTCTAAGCGTATTTTCTCATGACTCTTGATCCAAATAACATCCAGGAATCCTTGATTGAAACCCCCCATATATGTGTCCAGTAGAATACTGAATGTTTTAAGCATTTCATATTATTGTGGCTAATATATTTTTTTACTTGGATACTAAGCATCTCAATATTTATAATTTTATAAATAATTATGGTAAATACTCAGTTTGACTACTCCATGTATTGGTTAAAGTACAGGATAGTTTCGAACACACTGTCTCTAGGAAGCATACATGGTAAGTCGCACGCTGAAAAAGATATGTTTCTTTTGCAAAGAAATGACTGAACCTCTAAATCATTTTCTAATCGAGTGTCCATTTATTTTTAGGAAATTCTTCATACACTATCAAACATATTTTACAATAAATTTAAACTTATTTTATGTCCTAAATAATTTGTATATTTATATTTGGGTTCACAAAGTAATTAAGTCAATTTTAATACAATTAAAAACTCAGTTAATTCTAAATAAATTTCGTTGTTCAAGAGTAGTCCCTCAGATAATATTGTTAAGAATTTGAGTGACTCATTAATATGTTATGTAATCGTATATGTAATGATGTAAAAAATTGACAATGTAACAGATTTGATGGAAAATAAATTGTTGAGCTTAATTTAAAAAAAAACATTGAGAATATAGAGAAGACACTTTTGGTGATGGAAAATTAAATGCTAATGAGGTACCAAAAATATATATGAATTACATAAAGCCAGGAAACGACCAGGTACCCGGCCTGGCCACAGATCTCGGCTGGTTTTTTGCGTCCCGTCCCGGGTCTCGTTGGTTTTTTTTTTTTGCGTCCCGGCCTAGCCCGGGTCCTGGCTGTTTTTTTAGTGTCCCGGTTTTTTTAGACACTGGGCCGGGACTTAAATATTTCTTTCGTTTTCATTCATAAGTTTTTCAGAAAGGAAAAAAAAAACTGTCCTCAGTTTTTTTTGGAGATTCTTTTATAAAAAACGTCCTCACTTTTTTTGGAGTTTCTTTTCTTTACAAAAAAACGTCCGGCACTTATTTTTTTGGAGTTTCTTTTTTAAAAAAAACTTCGTCACTTGAGAATGTCGAAGGAACGAAAATATATATATTAAGTCTGGCCCGGTTTTAGCCCGGTTTTAGCCCGGCCCGGCTTGAAAATTTAAGTCCCGGTCGTTTCCTGCATAAAGCAATTATTATCGATCATGCAAAGTACACGATATGAAATGTAGAAAATTGAGTTGCCAAGTTAGACAAGGAGTTTTAGGGATGAAGTTTGGTAATTTATACCATTAAATTGGCACTTAACTATGAGCAAACATAATGCTTCCTACATAGTTAACTGTAAGAGGGGCATGTTTTGATATGTGTTTTTTGGCAAAATACTACTTATCACATTCATATTGAAGTATTATTAAGATAATAATTAATGATCACAGTGTGTATTAATGACTGGTCACATGCAATAATTTTGACTTCGCATGTAATGCAAGAACTTCAACAAATATGTTTCCACTAATGACCCATTCATTAAACAATATTTATGATGCTCATGTTCGTTTTTGATCCTCTAAATATTTATTGGATGAATAAAAAAAAGAGGTTTGCTTAAACCCCATTGGTTTTAAATATTTTTTTTCTATTTTTAGCCTTGTATATGAAACAAAACAATACACATTTTCTTATTTAAAGTACTTAACTATATACCAATAAATTATATGTATTAATGCTGAAGTAAAGATATAAATACGCAGGTAAACATTATACTTAAAAATCATCCTGAGAAAAACTTATTTTTTTTCTTAAAATGTTTCCTATTCACAAACATGACTTCTTTAAAGAAATATATGTTCTTTTGTCAATGAATAAATATATATTCTTAATAAAACATATATTGTTTTGGTCAATTTAAATATTCTTCTTTTAAATACATTATTATTAATAAATATTATAACTCAAAAAGTGCGGAACGGATTCGGATGAAACTTTGTAGAGTTGTTGGAAATGCTAAAAAGAAACAAGTATTAAATTTTGGCATCTCTGATTGTAGAATAAGATGCAAAAACGAGCTAAATACTAATAAATATTCAAGTTAGGCTACTCTGCAATAGATGTCGCTGTGCTGTAAAATCGGGTGCCGGGAGCGTCTTCCTCTCGGAATTTCCGTCGAGGGAACCCTCCCCCGTCCCTCTACGCCGCCCCAGTCGTGAAAAATCCGCCTTGAAAGGCTCATAAAGACCCGTGACGGCGGAGTTTTGCACTCTCTGAGTGTATATATGCCTTTAGTTTGCGACTGAATTGTTATTTTGTAAGGATATATATATATATATATATTTTTTTTTAATAGGTCTTTATTCAATTTGTAACATAAGATACCAAGTAAAAAAAAAGGCAGTAGAATTGTGTATAAAAATAATACATAAATAAACATAAAGGATATTTTGGGCTAAATATATATTATATATATATATATATTATATGTTTTTTTTGCTGTAAAAATATATATAATGTTATATAATTTCAGTTGTATATAACAAAATATTACATAGAAAAATATATATTGTAAATTCAAATACACTAATGGGTTAATGAAATATGAAAAAGTAGGAATGCTACTATGTCTACGACTTTTTTTCTCATTCCATATATTTGAATTTACAAACAAACATCTATTTAAGAGATAATAAAAATAAATGGCTAAGGCGGATTACAACTTTTGTGCATTGCTTTCATATATCATTATTTATTTTTATCAGAACACCCCAGACGACTACTGCCACAGTCAGCCTTCAATATCATCATGTGAAGGACAGGTTGCACTCGATCCTTTATGTATGTATGTATGTATGTATGGAGGCAGGAGGAGGTGACAAAGTATGTAAACATCCGTTTTCATGAACCGGTTATAATGAAGAGAGAGAGAGAGACGAGAGATGTTTTTTTAATAAACTCCCCCCCTCATTGACATTGGTATGCATATGAATATATATATTTATAGTCATTTGACATGTACTCAAATATTTCTGTGAATGCGTCTGATGAAGAAAGTATTGAGAATACCAGGAAACGTTTATATCATGCTTTCATGGATAGTGAAACGCTACTTATCTGATTTTTGTTTGGTTAGTTAGATTATTTTTTCTGTTCGTTTCTCTTCTCTCGATATATATATATATATATATATATTGTGCGGAGATACAATTGGGACAAAGTTTGAAACGCCATAACTTGGGAACCCTTTGTCTGATTACTTTAAAAACAACTGTTTTGGGCTTCAATTGGTTTTCATCTTTCAGATAAAATATTTTTTTAAATTTTCATCAGAACAAGACCCCTGTGCAGCTATTTTGGTTACCCTCCGAGCGGCCGCGCGCCCAAAGAAATTATCGATTTCCTAAAGCTTTCTAAAACCACTGTGTATCGAGTGGAACAAGAGTTGAATGAGTCCAACGGCAATGCAACACCCTTGAGGAAGAGACTCACGACCGGTCCAGAAGCAAAAAAGGACTCCAGAGTTTCTCTACGAGCTCCAGTGAGGATCAAGCCAAACCGTGTCCATGGAGGTCTACCTGTAGGTCCTGAGGGGCGTGTGCAAGCCATGAATGGATCAAGTTGCAGCTGGACGACCATATGTGTTTCAACAAGACGGGGGTGCACCAGCTCATACGTCTCATCTGAACACAATTGGCTCTCGAACCATTTGCCCATGTTCTGGTGAAGGAGATGTGGCCCCTGGCTCGCCGGACTGTAACCCCGTTGGACTATTACGTGTGGGGCGTCTTGGAGAGGGAATCCAACAAGCGGGCTCACAACAGCGTTGTCTCGCTGAAGGTCTCAATTGTGGAGGCAGTGGCAAGCATGACCATGGAGCACCTTGTCAACGCCTGCACGAGGTTCCGGTCCAGGCTGGAGGCGGTCATCGAGGTTAACGGGGGATGGTTTGAGTATAAGTCAAAATGGATCCCCTTGAACAACTTTTGTGAAAAATAAATTTGCCAACTTGTTTTGTAATAAAATATAAGAAGATATATCTTGACTACTTTTTTCTTATTGTAGCTCCGCAACCTGCATATATTCCTATCAATATTGTTTTATTTGATATTTTTTCAATGTTGGATTTGTGATATGGGGCCATATTTTTCGGTAAAAATTTATATATTAGCATACTATCAAAATAGCTTTATTGAGCATTAATGAGCACATTTGTTATTTTTATTTCTATAAAACTAGTAAAAGAGCCCATTTTAAGGACATTTTCGTTCAAATATAGGGGAGAATATTATTACAAAATAGACCCATGAGGGCACATATCAACATAAGCTACGATAAGGTAAGATAGGTTTCGTGAAGAATAAACAATAACATCATTCGATGATTCTTGGACTCACTAATATCAAGGAATTTCGACTGAAAACTCTTCATTTACCAGGAATGGTGATAATGTGTCCCTTTATATATCAACGTAAAAGTGCTCAAAATTGGCTCATTTTATTAGTTTTATAAAAATAAAATAAACAAATGTGCTCATTATGTTGAATAAAGCTATTTTGACTGATAAGCTGTGCCCAAAGTCAGTAGTTTCCTTTAAAATGCATTTATAGAAAAGTGGCGATAAGACAAAAAATTATATTATCAATAATTCTGAACACAAAATACTTCATCAGATTTTCCTTATGCATAAGTGTTATATACAAATACTCCTAGAACCACTAAATACAAGGAAAAAAAGAAATAACAAAAATATTTTCCAGATATATTTTTTAAAGGACTACTTTATTTAAACATAACATGTGGTGAGGACATCAGTGGACATTTATAGCAGAATTTCCTTTTTCTATTCCCACGAAAACTAATTTTTTTACAAAGTGGATTGCCATCTTAGTTATTAAAGAGCTCTGAGCTAATTTTTCTTCTCTGTTGAGTATCCAGTTATTATTTAGTGGTCCCTGATCCACATATAATGATTCTATTCAATCCAATCCATCTATGATTATTGGCAGCTGCTCTAAGTAAAATAAACAACCATTACTATTATTATTCAACTCTAATCATCGTTTTTGTATGTAGAAACTCAAAAAATAATAAATATTATATATATTTCATACCAAGAACTTTTCAAAATGTCATGACAAGGTTAATCTCCTCAACAGACAAATAAAGCTTTCTTTATATGCGTGAAGCATTATATTGACCTTGATTTTCCAAGAACAAAGTTTCAAACGAGTTTCTTTGGTCTATTTGAAGCCTCTATGCAATCTATTTATAACAAATTATATGCATAGGACAGAGACCATCATCCATCTGCATGCTTGAAATGCTGTACATTTTTTGTTAGGCAGTAAAGAGTTAGGAATCAAAAGCATAAATAATGTCGATAAAATTCAATTTGTTTTCACAAATAAATATTATTTTTATATATAAATATTTCGGGATCAACAAAAGTCATAAAATATGACGTAATCTTTGGCTTAATTTTAATGTAAAGAGTTTTTCGAATTATCCACTAAATTCTAAGGGATGAGCGACATATTGAAGTTCTTCTCTGGCCCACAGAGCCTCCGTAGATTTGCCAGGATAAACAGGTAAACGACGGATCATTTTTATTTGATTGCTCTAAGCTACAGTAAGTTTATACCAAAACTGGAGAAATTCTTCACCACCAAAACAACTTTTATACTCCAACGAGGGACCATTTTATAGCCTTTTACACTGGTCAAATGGAGGCCGTCATCAACGCAATCATCAACAAAATCCAGCAAAATGTATATGCCAAAAGAAGCTCTAATGACCACGACATTTCTGGCATTTCCAATATTGTAAAACTACATCTCCGTGTTTACAAAAAGTTTTTATCCAATTGGAAAGTGTTTTGATTACTTTCTATATATTTTATGCTTTTTTGTTCTTTGATTCCTGTTTTATCTATCCAGTAGAATGTTCTTTCTATTATGTCTAGTTAAATCTTTATAGAAATTAATAAAGTATCGCCTTATGGCCAAAAAAAGGATGAACGACAAATGATCAAACTTTAACCAAAGCACTATTTATAGAAATATTATAACGATTAAATCACGTTGGTAAAAGATACTACTTTATTTGGTGGACAATTTAGCAATTGCCATTTCTTTCGTTCAATGATAGCCATGGATAGGAGATATCAGAGACCGTCGTCCTTCAATATGACACTTTAGTAGAATGTCTGCCAGTTAAATCAGTATGGTTTTAATTTAAAAACTCCAAACCATGGCCATTTTTAAGCATGCCCATACCATAAAAGATAGTAAGAATGAAGGGGTGAAGAAAATATAGAATATGAACTACTAGTATATGTTTGGTAGTTGTAGTCATAGAAAATCATATTCTGTCCATCTTTCAAAGCCTTTTAGAATTTTTTATTTCATTTTTTTCACCAAACATGTTAACTGTCAAATGACTAAGTATAGTTTGTCTTATATATTTATTTCACCTTGTATTTTTGAAAAGTATTTTTGTGCTAAAATAGTAGTATATCTTTTTTCATGTTATGTTCGTCTGATAGTAATTCGTATTGTATTAAAATCATCCACAAGTCACGCATTAAATAATACACTTAATATTTATACCAGAGTAGGTGATAAATTCAAATATCGGCGGTACATATTTTGAGAGCAACTCCAAAAAGGTAACCAAAATTTTACTTATAAGAACGAATAGTCAATTAGATACGCTTGTAAGATTTCCTTTTGTAGAAACAAAAGAGAAAGAATTATTTGACAATAGTTTAACATATTTAATATACAGCTCAGCCTTGGAACTACAATTTGGTACAATATTTTTTTTGGGGTAAGCATTGCTATACTATATTATAAATATTTCTTAATCAACTATTTCATCAATATTTGTTATTAATAGATCATTAAAATATATAGATAAATTACCTGTAAAGATAGAAAATCACAAATTAATAACCTATTCACTAAACATGTCGAGCAAGTACATCCTAAATACTATAGATTCCGAAGGTAAAATGAGTAAAAACATGGATCAAATGATTGTTGTTCTATGGTTTGGGGCAAGACCGATAATTCGATTCCCCTCGACTTCAGTTCTTATTCCCTCAAAACAAACAAAAATCCGAGTAAAATAAAAGTGACTATTACGGTCGCAATTCTAGAGATACAGTTTTCGATTTATGCTACCAAAGGATGATATTGCCTCCTAAAAATATCTTGGCATAATCGACATAAAATGTGTTTCATCCAAAGCGCTATTTTAAATCATATTTTATTTGAGTTTTATTGTACACCTTATTTTTTTATACTTTTCATTGATTTCCAAGGATACGAATTGTTTTTTAAAGATTATAAGTCAAGTTTTAATCAATTATTATTTGAAATAACAAAAATAACTTTACATAAGTAATTTGAAAAAAAAATGGGAATTTTGATTCTGATTATGAAAGAACTAGACTTGGATCATTTTATTATGTAAACAATATAAAATACGAGACTATAAGTCAAACTCCCTCCTCCCCCCCAAAACAAAAATTGTGTTTAAAGTGCGTTATGAATCCAAACTTTTTGTTATGCTCATTTTGACAAAAGATCTTATAAGTGTAAATAATCTGCTTATAGGATTATATTTTGTATTGAATTTTTAATCACATAATATTAAGTGTCATATATGAACGTAAGTGCTGATACACCAACCATTTTTAAAGTACAACTCCTATTAGGGTTCATTTATGGTTTAAAGAAGGGAAAAGAAATAAGGGTCATCATGTTTTTGTTTTTAAGTTATCTTGAATTAGTTCCATTTTTCACATTTAATTTTCCAAAAGTAAATTTCTCTTTAAAACTTGTCACATAAAATTAATAAATATTATTTCTGTGTTTTAATGTAGGCAGTTTTTTTTCTCGACCTATGGTTGAATTATGCTCATATTATATTATATATATATATATATATATATATATATATATATATATTAATATATTATATATATATATAATATATATATATATATATAGATATATATATATA
>CP045905.1:671235-681247 GCA_013387185.1 Caligus rogercresseyi
TGTAAGACTTTCAAATACAATATTTTTCTAAAAAAAAAATTTCTTTCCAAATCGAATGATGAATTAATTGCTTATTACGACTTATATATTAAAATTACGTTAAGATTGTAAAAATTGATGTTGAAATATTAGTTTTATTCATTGTGAAATTGAAAAAAACAATGCGCATTGATTTAGCAAAAAATATATATATTTTTTAAATCTGGTATTCTAATTATTTAGCTATAATGTCTAAGTATGAAATAATGCACGAGAAATAATATAATTTTCAAAGGTAAAAAGATGTGTGCAATCTAAGATATATATGAATCATTAAATTCTTGAACAAAAAAATACTTAAGAAGCAAGGGAACGCCAAGACACTTCTTGATCGAGTTTTCAATGATTGCTCGTATTTTAGGGCACTTGGTGACTATTTTTTTACGAGGATTCTCATTTAGTATTGAAACCGAGAGAGTTTGTTTTCGGGATGTTGGGTCCCCATCAAAACAAAATAAATTTTATTACGTCAAAAAGTACAGTTTTCATATACAAATTTCGATCTGCTAAGATGAAGATCCGGATGATTTTATGAGTATTATTGACGATTTAAAACATATGTGAATAATTTGTAAGTGTATAAATTAATTTGTTATCGATGTGATTAAATGATTACATGAAATATAGTTTGTACTTGTAAAAAAATACTTTTTCAATATTTAAGTTTAATACTATGAGCACTAGGACAAATAAAGTTGCAGAAGATGATATTTTTTCATAGCTAATTTAAAAAAGATTTATCATTGTTATATTTTAAAAGAATATGATTATATGTATTGATAAATGTAAGTCGGTAACAACAAACTATGATGTACTGAAGACACAAATCTAATATATTTTCCCCCTGTGTCCTAAATTTAAACTCTATTTTTATCCGTAAAATATTTACCGTGGACGAATATACCAAAAATAGATCTAAGAATATGACAAACTCAAATTCATAGATGCAATAAATCTCATAAAACATGAAAATATCAAAACGGCTCCAAAAGTAAATATAATGTATCGGATGAAAAATAAATGTATTTACTTAAAAGAATATTTTATATCCATTTATATTGGACTCAATAAACACTTTAACATCATAATGATACTAAAACATTGCATATAATATACACTAGAAGATGTTTGCCATGCAAATTATATCTCGTACATTAAAACTCCCTTTAAAGGTTTAAAAATATGTTAGACTCAAGTAATATAACTTTTAGGAGTTCAGGCTGTATTATGATATTGTTTGTATTAGAAACAGTCGGCTACTTGTTTATATAATTTGAATATTAAAGTTAAATAAAATCGTCAAATAAAACCAAATAGTAATTTTAAAAAATACTAATATTTTCTTTTTTTTAGGCGAATTCTCTTTTTTTCTCTGCAAGAGATCATCTTAATTTGAGATACAACAAAAATGTATAAATAAACATAAGAATATCCTTTCAAAGTACTTGATATGTGATTATTTAATTATGTGTATTATTATGGACGCATGACGTACACACATATAAACAATACATATATTGCTTTTAATTAGTTCAGCCATACTCTTAAAAACATTATTGAAGCGCTGTACTTGACATCAATAAATATTATAATAAAAAGTTGTTAACTATTCAACGGATATCGATATATATTTAATTACTTAAGTTTGTTTATAGATATATAATCCTGAGGCAAGATAATCAAAATATATAATGAATAGTTATTAATTTAGTGAAGTCCTAGTAGCTCTTAGACATATATATAGATACACTTCTTTACAGAGATATATAAATAACAATCAATCTACTTACCGACTAGAATAAGATGTGTGATCATGTTGGATCCTTTAAAAATGCTGCCTTTTACGACTGAGTTCCTTTTTTTATGTTTTTATTTAAGTAAAACTCCTCAATAGAGATACTAAGAGAGCCACACAAAAACACTCGTGACAGTTCTTGAGAGTAGGGAACAAACTGAACTTTATTGGTCCTGTGAATCCTTTTTTGGTTGTTTCGTTGTGCACTTTGTGTATATCTCTATCTATCTCTCTCTCATTCACAGGACGCCTTTGTAAGCCTTACTAACAAGTCTTGAACATAAGGAAATTGGTTTTATAAATATTTTCTTTAGAAAAAAACAGCCCTTGTCTTTTATTATTTTGTACGCGGGCCCTCAAACGGGAACGACGAATCTTATTTTTTGACGTGTGGTTTTTTGGCTTACGCACGCTTGGATATGCAGGGTGGAAAATAAGAAACAATAAAAATGGTTGGATGCTCATACAACAAACACTGCATAAAAAGTATATCATCTTTCAACGGTTTCTTCTTGATATGTTTTTATTTTAATTGGGTGTTATTGGTAGGAAATCGTGACGCAAAACATGTGAAAAATCTAATTAAGGTTTTTTTTATAGGAGTTTCCACCATCTAAAAACAACTTAAATGTTATAGCTTTAATATTTATTTACGATTTAAATCGAGTAATAAAAATATATTAAAATTGTTCTTGATTGGATATGAGATGAGATATATTCTGTAATGGTTTTTCTTCAAGTGTTATTTATTTCTATATTAATAAATTTGCATCCCGTACAAACAACCATATAAATATTAGGAATAATCGTTAAACTATTTCAACCATAACTTTTAAGCCACATATTAATGCATTCTACGGTACTGTACCGAAGATATCCCTACAAAATATTTTTTTAAAGTGTCCTTCTTTCAATGATTGTTCTTAAAATGTTTTCTTTATTTAATGTATTGTATTTATATATGACGTATAAACAAACAACTATTAAAAGTTCTTAGAATATTTTTAATTTAAGTTTTGTATATGTAGATAATTGAATGCATGTAGTAAAAATAAACAACTTTATTTAATGAGTTAAACAATTGTTTTCTTCAAATTTGTAATAATATGGATCTGCATTAAGAATCTGTTGTTTTTGAAATATTGTTTTAATTATAATAGTGTATTTTGATGGTAAAATGACACAAAACCAAAACAATTCATTATTTTAATTGTTTAAATTTAATTATTAAAATATTTTCCCCCTCATCAGAATGGTTCTAATCTTATCAACAAAAATAATACTCAGTTTGTTCGTTTCCCTATATCTCCCAAACAAAGTATTATAACTTGACAAAATTTTCTATTAATAATTTTGAAGGCTTGGTAGTGTTTTAGCAGTGATGGATGAATTTCCCGGAAAATTCATTATCTTTTTGATTATTCGCCAAAACGTTTTCTGTGATTTCTTATAATTGCCAAGATAGTATTTGGAACCAATGTTTTTTCGTTGACTTTGAGGTGTTATGGTGTGTTTTTGTAATATTTTTATTAGTATCTTTATTAAGAACAGAAAATACATTTCAAAACAAATAACTTTGTTGTGTTCTGGATCTTTTGGCTATTCTCATAAAGTTCCTTTTTCGATATGTTATTTTATGTGGGAAAAACATTTTCTACAATTACTTAATTTTGAACCGTTAGATTTGGACAAAATAATATGTCGGAATTTGAGGGTGCTAAGAAATGGTTTTAAGTGGGTTCCCGGAATAATAAATATGAATAAAGATCGTTTTTTATCTTTGATCGGTCATGTGTATCTCCTAAATATTTAGTTATATATGATGAACTTTTGTATGGATAGTTTTAGGCCCCCCAGTGAAATATTTTGTCTAAGTGACCATTTCAGAACCTCCCGGCAACGCGGGTAGCATCCGCTAGTTATAAAGGGTTTTGAATAAAGAGCGCTCACATTTTTTAATAATAATTAACGAAAACGGGTCTGACACTTTGACGACTTTCCTTATTTGTTGTTAGAGTTATCTTAACTAAAAAATTGTCCAACATTTTTTGGAATTAACTGCGTCGGTTTGTTAAAAAGGCAATATGGTTTTGTCCTCAGGATTACTACTGTTTAAAAGTTTACGTTGCTCCAATTGTTTGATTTTGGACTCTATTGTTCCAACAATTTTCTAGCAATTAAACTGTACGCAGTTTGATAATTTTCCTTTCAATTTTGGCTCTCATAGACATTTTTCAAGTGAATTCTTCTTTTCTGTTGAGTATCCAGTTATTATTTAGCTCCGTGGTTTGGAACCTAAATTAAAAAAATCGGGCATTTTTTAAAATTAATATGCGTATTTCCCTGGTAACGCCATCTTACTGCATATTAGGGCGGGTCATAATTTTTGTAAACAATTGAATATTAAGGAAATCTTATCACGAGGGTGTATAAATTGTGTATTTTTTCAAATGAGATTATATTTTTAATTGGATAACTCTAGGTTTTTTTCCAAATCTACTATTTAATTATTTAGATCGTTATATATTATCTTATATATATATTAAATAAACATTATAGTTTATTCAAAATATCTAACAAAAGGTGTTACAATAAAATTATCACATGAGCTGATTAATTAAAATGTTTCATTATTCATTTCAAAAATTTAAGATATCTCTTTGACTTTGAAGGGTTAAACTTGATAACGTTCCCGCACTTATCCATGAATTTCGGTGTCGGACGGAATCTTGAGGTGAAGCAGAATATCGGGCGGCAGCAGAAATAACTAGATGCATGTATACACTCGCAGAGAGTGTAAACCTCCGCCGTCACGGGGTCCTTATGAGCCTTCCGAGGCGGATTTTCACGACTGGGGCGGCGTAGAGGGACGGGGGAGGGTTCCCTCGACGGAAATTTCGAGAGGAAGACGCTCCCGTGCACCCAATTCCACAGCACGCGACTTCTATTGGCAGAGTAGGCTAACTTGAAATATTTATTACAGTATTTAGCTCATTTGAATCTTAATTCTGCACTCAGAGATTCCAAATTTAATCACTTGTTACTTTTGGCATTTCCAACAACTCCACAAAGTTTTCAATCCGAATCCGTTTCGTACTTTTTGAGTTATCCTGCTGACAAACCGACAAACCAACAAACCAACGCCAGTGAAAACAATACCTTCCTCGGCGAAGGTAATTAGGAACGGAGGATTTTTGGTTTTTAGCTTCCCCCTTTTTGACAAGCACAACTCGGCAATGTAGGCTGAACAGTTACATCAATTTTGTATTTGAAGAATTAATTATACTCTTTCCAAACCCTTTGTAAGATATAAGAAGACGTTAGAGAAATTAGTACACAAATCTATTCAAATTTTTATGCCCAATAAACCGAAATCTTATAATTTCAAAGTTAAATCAAATATTCCTATTTTTTACATTGATTTACCTATAAAATCAAATTTATTTGCAGCAAGGCTGTTAATACAGGGGCTTAATTAAATATATAAACCGTCCCGGTATATTTTAAAATAAAACACGAGCCAAAAAAATTATCATCTTAACTTAAATCAAAATATTCTTATTTTTTTACCTAATAAGATAATTGGTTATCTTATCTGTTGATAGTAAGGGATTTGTTCATATTTCAACTAAAATTGCAAATTGTAATTTAAAAAATCATTTTTTTAATATATTTCAGTACTAAAAAGCTCTATATTAATTGCGTTAAAACTAAATTAAATAGACATTTTAGTCAAAATTATTACTTGGAGAAGAACAACACCAATTTTAACAATGATTGAACATAATACAAAAATAATAACTATAAAAAGAATATACTTTTTTACGATTTCTGAAAAATTGTTCAAATTGTAACCCTCTACTATTCAGATTTGAAGAATTGGAGAAATGGCCCACATTGACTTTTCTAAATTATACAGTGGACTTATAAATGTTACATGATGATCGGCGCCAAAATAAATATTTCGCTATTTAACGTATAAATTATTTATTTTTTCCAATATAAATTGTCGTAGAAAAGTACATCGGGTAAAAAAAAAATCTGCTGCGTGGCTTATGTGAAATATAAATTAAATTTTTTCCCTTACGTTGTTTCGTCTTCCCAAAGGCATAGTCTATAAAAAAGCCAAACAAAATATGACACCGTATTCTTTTTGGCACTATTGAAAAACTCAAACCCATAATGGACTCGGTCTGACACTTGGAAAATGAAAAAAAAACATATGAAGTGCCCCCCCTAATAACCGAATTTCCTGGTTTTATTTATTAATAATGCACCCAGCACTGGCTGAGTACCCTGGGAGCTACCCGCTAAAACCTTGACGAACAGACTAATCATGGATATTATCAGTTTGCACAAGTCTGATTTGATTCTTTTCTCCCTGCTGGTCTCTTGAGCCGTGATCCCTCCATCTCTCTTTTTCTGTTAAGTATTTGACAGAAGCCTCAGTCACAATTTTAACCCTCTCAATATTATGTTAGGCTAGTTGATAATTTTTGATTAAGTTCTTCACATCTGAAGTGCTTGAAGAGCAGATGATTTAATGTTCTGGTGCACTGTCCGACCTGCTGATCAAGTCTTCAAAAGCATCAAAGTTGAGGTCTGGAATCCTTCTAGTCCTAACTTCTGGTCCAGGAGTCCTCGAACTATGCATATGGGTCCCTATCTCCTCAGATAACCATGATTCTCTCCGCCAACTCAATCTTCTCCTTTAGATTATCCTATGCATCACTCTGTGCTTACCAAATCCGATCTTTTCATTGTTGGAATGACATTGTACACCTTCCGTCCTTTGTAACTTGAGGTAATCTAGCTGAAACACGATATGCCTACACCCTTTAATCCAGGAGTGAGACTGACCTTCACCTTAAACCAACATGGAAGTACACTCAAATAATGAACTCCAAAGAATCACATATTCTTAAGGATTTTCCTTGAAGTCCATGCTTTGACACAAAAAGCCAGAGAAGTCTGTTTGTTATGGTTATCCAGCGTCTGTGGTTCACTCATCCTACCTCCCACAAAGCTATCCTTGCAGGAAGCAGTCCATCTCGAATTGCATATGGTGCTTAATACCCATAGCGTCGATCAGTTGAGAGATCTTGAATGACCTTGTCAGACAGTCAGTGATGGGCCAACAGAGATCCGGTGTAAATTTGGATTGATATCCAATTATGTCACAATTTTAATGGTTTTTAATTTATTTTGCCTATATGGTTCGATAGAATTGCATCCGACCGGATATAAATAAAATATCCCAGTTAATTTGTTGTCTGATAGTGTAGGAACAGCAATGGCAAAATGAAATGGCTTAGAAGAATTCACAGGTGTGCAGGTTGCACGTTAACCAGATTAGCTTTCTCCCATTGTGGAGCTCAAGCTAGCGCATGACTCCAGCTTTCACACCAGTGCTGACATTTGTTGTGTTTCCTTCAATGATGTATAAGGTCTTATCGAAATCACGACCTTTCCGCGCCTTAGCAATCTTCTCTGTATGTGACTCCTCTATACTTGTTTTCTCTGAGGTAAAGTGAAACAGATAGTTGCTACATGCCTCACAAACAAAACTATAGTTTCTTCCTTGATCTTTGCAGGAAAGGACTGTCCTCAGTCTACATCAGCACATTGGTCAGGTCAAGCCGCCCATCAAAGAGGATGCAGGAGAGACCACCTTCCGCCCTGCACTTTTCTTTAAACTATTATCCCAGCCCTCTCATCAACTTCTCCCTTGCTTTTTCGATCTTGTTCTGATCAATCACTTTATTTGCCTCATCTTCTGTGATGATTCCTACATGAATAAGGTCTCAAGTTGGCCTCAGCCCTTTGCCATGTCCATGTCTTACACTAGCAAGAGCCATATTTGGAATCTCATCATGGGTTATCTGTACCTTCACTGAAGCTGCAGGGTCAGTTTCAGGGCCACACTCATCTTCCACTTCTCTCAACTTCCAGATCCTCATCTCCATCTGCAAAAAATATCTCGCTTGTATAATTAACAGAAGCAGTTACTTAAGGGTGTACCCTTAAAGCTTAAAGGTGATGACAAATTTTAATTGAAATAAATGAACTACAAAATATTACGAAACCATTATTTTCATCCAAGTTATGTTATTTTTGGCTGAACGATGCGGATGGAAATGATTTTAAACGGTCTCCTGCATAAGTCGCGAGTGGTGACCAAATGATTTATTTTTAAACTTGTTCTGTTCAAAGATACGATCATAAAATTCAATATCTTTATTGCTCTATGTTTAAACATTCAGGCGTCAGTGCATAAAACATATCCTTGATTTTAATTATAGTTTAATTTAAGGGACACTTTTCCTTATAGGATAGTAAAGAATCAACGTCATTAAGATCATTTTCTGTATACCTTGCAGTTGGCCATAGCATTTAGAAACCATGGCGCCAAAAGTAATTAATTGTATACATAAGTTGGAGACCTAATTTTAGTTTATATCTGAAATATATGGCCAATAAATTTACACTGTTCAAGGAATATCTTCTTCTTTGTATATGGGTTTATGGTTAATTAAATAAACTATGTGTAGAGGAATCAAAGCTACGAGATTATACCCAATAAAATCGAATGTAATAAGTCTTTACATGCATTCAAATAATAATAAAGTTTCATTTAATCTGTGCAAGTATCTGGTACTCAGAATGATGGTTCAAGGCTGGGGTGTCAAATATCAGGACGATATAACAAACATATTTACTACACAAACTTAACAACACTAAATGCAATAATGGATCGGACCGCCCAACTACAAGTCTACCTGCGTTCTGATACGACAACACATATTTAAGATCGTGACTTAAAATATGATTCAGTAGCCTTAGGACAGCGTGAGTAAGATTCTGTTGCCTTAACAAACAGTTGATTTTTTTAATTATTTTAGGCTTGACAATTGTGGCTTACTTCTGTCCGAATACTTTCGATTATTTAAAACAAACAATTAAAAATAGGCAAATACTGGCAATATAAAAAGTGTAAAAAATTATTAAACCTTCATTCCCATAAGACTTTTAATATTATTTTTTATATAAACATAAATACAATAATGAATAAAAAGAGCAAAAGGGGTTGTGATAAAAATATCATAAATAAACATTTTAGCTTAAAATTAACCCTCTGAAACCAGACCCATCACATCAATGAAACATCATAATCTAAATGATATAAAGTGGAAGTGAGTAACACGAAAAAGAGAAACAAATTTTTTAAGTAGTATATAAGAACTATTTTTTGCACGACTCCTCGATGATGTCATTTGAAGTCCTCTTATATCTTCTAACAATGAGTCTCAAACGAGAGTAAAATGACGGACCACTGAGAACCACTTTTTCATTTATTGTTGAACATATATTACCAAAACTTTCGATCTATTTGCTTATATATGTATATAAAGTTCAACAAATCAAAAATGTAGCATCCTCCAGCAGCCACAATCTCCAATAGCTGGTAGTTAAACGCATTAACGCCATTGTTGATAGTAAGATTTAATATGTCCAAGTTTGAAAGAAGAACTGAAAATATACGCCTTGAAATTTTAATATTCTGGCAGTTTATTCAAAAGAATTCGCATCTCGTTTTGATGGCATCCATAATTCCTCTCCCAGAACAAGATGTTACTTTTTAACCAGAATGGCAATATAAAAATTGATATTTGGCTTTTATAAAAAATAAAAATCCGGATCCATGGTGAAAACTATTCATCAAGTAACTAAATGTAGTTGAGCGAATTTAGCTCAATATCATGATGGAGAATCTAAGATCCCTTCAAATATTGGTACGCGTGATGACTTTTTTTCGCTTGCCGTTGTAACGTCATTAAAATAACAGGAAAGCAATAAGAATAACACAAAAATGCTATAGTTTTGATGAAATCAAAATAATATTAATGATAATACGATTATTGATCCATGAAACCAAGGAAGTTTGATAGCCGTGTGCGTTAAGGCGAGTTCAACTCTCAATGTTGGGGGCGCAGGTTCGAATACTCCCGAGAGGGGATGGTCATATTGGTCTACCTCATTGATAAGATCCTAGGTTCGAGTGACTAATTATAAGGCTTTAATGCTTTTTATATCCTATCGGATGCAATTCTATCGAAATAATATGTCAAAAATACAACAACCATGAAATACACATATCTTTATTATACATAATAATAT
>CP045905.1:681347-697766 GCA_013387185.1 Caligus rogercresseyi
CCCCGACGGGGTCCTTATGAGCCTTCCGAGGCGGATTTTTCACGACTGGGGCGGCGTAGAGAGACGGGGAGGGTTCCCCTTGACGGAAATTCCGAGAGGAAGACGCTCCCGGCACCCGATTTCACAGCAAGCGACATCTCTTTGCAAAGTAGGCTAACTTGAAATATTTATTAGTATTTTCTCATTTTGCATCTTAAAGAAGCACTCAGATGCCAAAATTTAACCACTTGTTCCTTTTGACATTTCCAACAACTCCACAAAGTTTCATCCGAATCTGTTCCGTAATTTTTGAGTTATCCTGCTGACAAACAAACTAACAAAACCAACGCCAGTGAAAACAATACCTCCTTCGGCGGAGGTAATTATCAGGAAACGAAATTTATAAAATTCTTAGTGAACTTAAAATAGCTCTGAGACTTCCTTGGAATATAATTGATTCCCGTCAAAGCCAGAGTCCACCAGTTGTTGGTTATGGAAGGGATTTGAGGATGAGGGATCCATATCTGGCGGTGCGGCTAGATACTTCCACGGAGATCCTCGGAACTTAAAATCTCACTCACAATTAGTTTGCTTGCAATTCTGTTGAGCAAATTAATATGAATAAAGTTATTTTCCAGAAATAATTGTTCAGGAATGATTTAACAATTCATACTAAAGTTTTGTTCTAATATTATATTAATAGGTCTTATGTCACCATCCAAAAATGGCTTGTAATGATTTCTCTTTTTAGAAATATATTTTTTGCGTAGTGTAACTCTTTTTTATAGATTTATTTCACATAAAGCCGGTATATTATTACATAAACATAAAACAAAGAATCAATTTAAGGTGTTGGAAACAATTTAATCAGATAACTGAAATAAATTCAAAAGAGTACGGTTACACTTGATACTGGGAAAAGTTTGTGATGAGAACTTGCGTATTTATAGTTATATAAACTAAGAATGCTAAAAATGAATCTTATTTATCTCTATGAACTTAATAACATGTCAAATCTCTATAGACAATAAACGGGTGTATGCAACCAGTAATTTATCCCTACGATATTCAAGGAATTTTAAACATTTTTGTGGGTTTTCTTTATATCTTAAGCCATGAAAGTATACTCAAAAATATTCAAAAATACTCATTCCAACACCCTAAATGCTAATCTCATAGCAATGTTTTCTTCTCTATTAGTTTCTAGTGAATTTCAAGAAAAAATATCAAATTGCTTTAACAATTATATTATGACTTAAATATATATCTCAACGGTCAGATTTTAAAAATCCATTCGCTATTCAACTGTTGCATGTTTTAATACTAGAAATACCATTTTGGCATTGTATAGTTTTTTTTTCATAGTCATGATATTGTCAAAGGTAACAAATAAAGTATACCTTATAAGAAAAACTGTCCATAGTCGCCTGTTAAAAAGAAACAGATTTATGCTCCAAAGGGTGTAGTGTCAATGTTCATCTAATGGGAAGAAAGTCAAGTGTATAAATATAGAAACACGGTCCACTTGGGAATATAGAGACTAAAAATAATATAATTTATTGTTAGTGGTTGCTCGATAATGTATACTTAAGAGTAAGGAATTTCTACAAATATGAATAATGAAATTACTGAAATAGTATATGTTTATTTATAAAAAATCGTGGCAAATATATATATTTTTTAATACGTTGAGTTAGCTTTCATACATCTCATAAAACAATAGTTTATTACAAGAGTTGATGTAACCTCATCAAGAATGAGTTCATTGTACTCATGTGAAACTCCGCCATCAATATAATAAAGAAAATCCCTTGCATCCTCAATACCGACACAACAAGGGACAGCCATTACTATTTTATATTCATTTTTATAAGGCCGACTTTTCGAAATCCAATGTCATTTTCACAATTTTTGTTTATTATTTGCATATAAGATAATAGGAGTTAACTTACATAAAACCGGATAAATTTTCATATGAACAAACCAACTTTATACTCATTTCATTCATCGTATATGGAATAGACTTTTAAAAATCGATGATGTGTAAGTCGTCTTATAAAAGTCTTCTAGTTTTAGGTACCGTTGTAGTTAGCTAGTGAAAAAGACGCTTTCATACGATCGGCAGATGTGATAATATAATGTAATAATGAGTCTGAGTATCCAACCAAATAGAGGAAAAGACCAATGGAATCATCTTTAAATGTACTTCTTATTATTTTGTCATAAAATCTGGGTTCAGAGGAATTAGTTTCTCTCTCATCTTATAACTGAAATGTTTATGTGACAAAGTGGAATAAACAGACTATTTTCATATAATTTTCATTTTCACCAAAATCATTTTAAGTAATTATTATTATTATATATAAGTATTTATGAGAAACGACCGGGACACCTTTTTCGCCGGGACCCGGGGCTGCTAATTTTTCAAGCCGGGCCGGGACTTAATACATATTTTCGTTCCTTCGACATTCTAAAGTACATTGTTTTTTTTAGAAAATAATTTTCCAAAAAATAAATGACGTTGTTATAGAAAGAATCTCCAAAAACCTCAAAAATAGAAAAAATCTCCAAAAAAGAGATCATTTTTTTTTTAGAAAATAATTCCAAAAAAGTGATGACGTCCTTTTGTAGAAAACAATTTCCAAAAGAAAGAGTGATGAGTCTTTTTAGGAAAAAAAACTCAAAAAAAGTGTGGACGAATTTAAAAAAAAAAGAATCTCCAAAAAAAGTGATGACATTTTTTTAGAAATAATATTCACGAAATCATTTCTAAAAAACCGTCTTCATTATTTTATTTTCTATACAAATAATTATGAATGACAAACGAAAGAAAATATTGATTACCGGCCTGGTGTCTAAGTAAACCGGGACGCTAAAAAAACAGCCAGGACCACCCGCGCCGGGTACCTGGGCGTATATCCTATATATATATATATATATATATATTATATATTATATATAATTAATTACCAACTGAATAGTGCCATATATGGTAACTAAGCATAAAAGTTCATTTATCTTTTTAAAACATAACTTTTTGGCTATGATAGAGCTTCATCAGCTACACAACAACAACAATTAGTGTTTTGGGGTGGGTTGAGTGCCAACCCAACAAGCAAACACTGATATTAACTCTTTGAAGGGTTCAAAGGCCTAATGGCTCTTGCACTTCATATATATTCTGTACATACTATCAATTCCACACACACAACACATATATATAATATATAATATATATGTCGATGGAGTACATATTGTAATGAAATAAAACTCTTCTAAGTCATATAATTCTTTAAAAGAACGTAAATATATATGTACATATTATGTAGACACTTCTAAGGGCTACACCAACAACTTTCAACACAGTTTACTAAATAAACTTTATATAGAGACCCTTTACATAAAAACAATTTTTATAGGTCTAACCTTGAAGGATTATACTGAAGATACATTTAATAAACAGTGCTTTACAATGTAACGGATCTATATTATTTATAATTATTACATTTTTTTTTACTTTTTAAGAGCTATTATCATAATGAAATAATGCTATCACATATTTTTGACAAAATTGTATATTTGTTAATGAATATAAATCTTGATTTGTGTGGCCATAAGTGTCATACTTTTATTTCAAGAGTACTAAATACTCAATACATAGTAAGTGTTTACAAACATTATGTATACAATATCCTTTTAGTATATATCAAAGTTTCTCGTATGCATTTTTTTGAATATACCGGGGGCGTCAAACAGTCTTGCACAATCTTCGTTTATTATTAAAGCATTTATTAACGGAATTGATCAAGATGAAGTCGGACAGGGTATTTCAGAAAAAAAAGATTTATTCTCCATACATTTACATATTTTTTGTGATATGGCCTCCTTCGGCTTTGTTGGCGCCCTCCACGCGGCGCCAGAATGCTGTGCACACGTTGGTCACGTAGCACTCGCTCATGCTATCCCTTTCTTTGTCGACGGAGGCCTTCAGATCCTTGACATTGCCATGGTGGACTCGGCAGGCCTTGGACTCCACTTGCCACCAGACACTGTAATCCAGCTTTTGGACTTTCCTCCAGCAGCCTTGTCGGCATTGGAGACCATAGTCCTGGCCACGGACTTATTCTCGGCAAACTCGGTCATTGTCATCTTAAGGTTGTCCTTGAACGCGGTGTAACCCCCCTCGACTATTTCTTCTGGGGCATGGTCGAGAACAAGACCAACAAGCACGCTCACAACACTCTCGACTCCCTCAGAGCCGCCATCGTGGAGGAGTTCGCCAATATGAAGAAGGACGTCGTCGCCAAGGCCTGCGGCCGCTTCAGGCACCGCCTCGAGATGGTCGTCGCCGCTGATGGGGGCTATATTGAAAATATCTATCTATATATGTGTGCCTTTCATTTAACCAAAAATTGTTGAAAAAATATTGATAAATAAATAAGTTATAACATTTCAAAATTTGTTTTAATTAGTCCGGATTATACGTGTACTCCCTGTACATGGTATTATATATATACATTCTATGATGATATATTAATTACAATCTTTTTCTTCCCTTATGAGAGCTAGGTCATTAATAATTTAAAATCTCAAGGAGAAGGTATGAAATGAATTAATTCGAAACAATAATTCATTTCTTTCATATTTTTTTCCTTTATCAGTTTCTCTCACCACCACCAAGAATTTCATAGACCACCTAGAACTTTTTCTTCCATGGTCTCAGAGTAGTATTAGACACCCACAATTATCGTGCTTGGGGGTCATGTAAGCTAATACCTACCCAGCCCTCAAAACTCTATTTGATCAATAATAATAATAATATTGAGGGGTTGGTTAGTTTTCAGTCCTAAAGATGAAAATAAAATATTTTTCTTGAAACACTACTTTTTTAGGGGGAAAAAATATTTTTTCCCATTTAGTGCCATGTAGATACCAAAACACAAAAATAATGTACAACGAGCCATAACTTTTTCAAAATTTAAATAATTCCGTGCTTAATATAATAATTATATAATAGTCCATTGTAAGATAAATAATTTATTACTATTTCAGATAAAATAATTAATGCTTCAATGATCTTTTGGTTCAAACCCCTTTAATTAATCACTCCGATCAAGGTAAGTGCTCTTATTTCTCGCAAACATATATGAGTGTATAAGTTTAGTGCTTATGAAAATCTTCTTCCGGTCTTTTGGCTCATATCAGGCGTAAGGGCTGTAACAACGTTTTAAATATAATTTTGTATATATTCATATTCATTTGCTCTCGTAATTAGGAATTATTTTCATTGTAAGGGATATATTGATGATATTTAATTGGGGTTTTTAGGCTGATGTTATTATCCTTGTCTTGGAATACAACTAAGATATTGCATGGAATACTTATTCAAAGGATATAACTGATAGCAGTGGTGCAGGGTTATCTTGAAAATATCACTAATGTGTTTTAAACAGTGTGCAATAATGGATATTTTCATCGCCTATCGTTAGTCACTCAAAAATGAGAAGTTTCACCCTAAAGAGTTATAAGATTAATCACACCTCGGAAGAGAAGTGTTGAAAGGCCATAGACAAAAGTATTATTCATATTATTGTAAGTCAATACGTATTCAGTTTATCGTCTATTTTAAGTCATAAAACCATTTATTAAAAAGATGTTCCATCATTCATAACCAAAAAATGCAGATAATATATAAAAAGCCTTTGCTGAACAGTTCTTTTAAAATGATACTAATAGAATCCAAGAGATGGCTCTATCGCTTCAGTGAAGTCCATGAGTGAGGGCTAGCATGGATCCTACAGCTTATCGAAGGGATTATGTCTTAAAACGTTCAGATCATAAATTAGAAGAAGAAAAAACAGTTTATTAAATCAAAACATAATTCAAAAACAAAAATTATATCTGAAGTTTACTGTTTAGAAGGTTCACCTTTATATTTAATAACAGGACAATTAATTGGCTTCATACAAAGAACAGTATATTTTTTTAAACACCTTTGATGATTTTAGATATTGCATTAGATGGTATGTATTTTATAAGTAATGGAAAGTTGAATTTCTTTTTGACTATATGGTTCGATAGAAATTGCATCTGACTGAGTATAAATAAGCATACTAGCGAGTAAATTAGTCTATCGTACTTAGGATCTTATCAATGAAGTTAACTAAAAAGGACCTTCCCCTCTGAGGATACAGGATGTATCTGTATGCCCAATATAAACAAAGTAATTAGTACTACGTCATCGTAAGCTGAGAATAGAGATATATTATATCTCTATGCTCAGCTTATGATGACAAATTACTTTGTTTATATTGGACACACAGAATACAGCTGAACGATGTTTCTCTGCTGTTGAAGGGAATCAGCTCTCTATATCTTTAAATCTCTATGGCCTCAACGCACTGAGCTATTGGACTGCCATTAATTTATTTCCATAGTTATCACATTTAAAAAAAAATGACATTATGTGAATTACTTTGGTTTGCTTCTTTGTTCACTGAATAAGGATGAATCGTCATTTTAAGAACTCATTTATTAACGTGTGTAGAGCTTTAGTTTACTCTCCATTCGTTCCATGTTTTCCAACGTTTTACAGTTATGTTTTAAACAGCTTTTATATAATACCCATTTTAATAATAACACACACGAAATATGGAATTAAATATCATCAAATAGTGTAACATCAAAAGGGTCGGTTTATTTGTGTGCTTCCATACAATGTGTACTTCTCACTTGAGTAGATGAAGAAGAAGATGAACGAACGTTACTTCCAACAACGTGCCTACATATGTACATATTATATATATGAAGACTAAGTTATTAATTATTATTCGAACAAGTCATGGGCCATGTTTGCTCAGCACATGTTGGTGTCATGCCTGAATCATCCATATTCCTTCTTTCTTCCTCTCCTCCCCATATTCTTTATATAAATATTAATCCATAGCAAATTGAAACAATTAGGATACAGTCATACAATATACGGAAGTAAGGAAGTTTATATATACATAAGTAGGGATGTGCTCAAAACACTCCGTCGACCTATGTAATAATAACTGGATACTCAGTAGAGAAGATAAATTTTCTTAGCTTTTCGAGCCAATTGTTGCATGATGTCAAATAGTTTCATAAATGGGTCTCCCATTGGATGAATAATGACGTATAAAAACACTCTTGGAAATATAAAATATAAAAATATCCAGTGACGTCACTGTATGATTGTGCTGAATAAAATACTGTTTTTTTGTCTTTCTTGTCATGACGGCATTAATTATTTTATTTTTATTTCTTCTTTTTTATCATTCGGCCTAACTGTTTATTAAACTTTTACTGCTTATGTAAATACAACAATACATTCTTTCTCTTTATTATTCATCAACTTCAAGAATATATATTTATATTTATATATATATATATATATATATATATATATATATATATATATATATATATATCAATGATCTTTCAGAGAGTATAGTATCAAATAATTGCACAATAAATCATTGATATTTTATTACTCTTATTATAAAACACAAATTGGCGCCCATGAGTTTTTTTATATATTGTTCTAGCCTACTTTTATTTATTATTTTGTATATTCAATGTTTTATAAGACTTTGATTCCCTTTTACTTAGTAGATGTTTTTTATGGGGACCGGAACCCATCATCAGTGAAATAATATAATCTGTAGTGAGAGCTCCCATTTATCCTTCGAGCTTTTTCGGTTGACTGGGTTATAAAATAGTTCAGATAGCTATTAATGTAATGACCTATTACGTCATTCATTAAGCCAATATATATTCAATTTGCAATTCACAATCTTTAAACAATTGTGGATATTACCAAGGCTTTTTAATGAGTATTAAAACTAGAAAATGTTCCGTTTTAATCAAATATCGCTTTGAACATACTCATATAATAGCATATGTAGAAACTTAAATATATAAAAAGAAATTACACCTTTTTTCACATGTATTGTTTTGATTTACTTTAGATGAGTTATTCTTTGTATAAACCATAGAGATATAAAGACATAGAGGGCTTATTGGATTCTTCAGAGGAATATTTTTTCCAATATAAACAAATCTTTCTATCTTTATCATCAGCTTACGATGACGTAGTACAAATGACTTTGTTTATATTGAACACAAAAATACAGCTGAACGACGATGTTTCTCTGCTATTGAAGGATATAAGTTCTCTATATCTTTATATCTCTATGGTATTAACTTAGAGGTTGTAATACATCTATAAGCATTTTAACCGGTAAAAAAAGGATATTAAAACAAGATATTCACATTTATACAATAGTAATTATATACCCAAATAATATCTCTTTGAACGTACAAATCCACCCGTTTTTAACTCCTGAGTCTTACCAGAACAAACCTATATAGTAGGACCATAGAGATATAAATATATACATAGAGAGCTTATTGGATTCGTCAAAGAAATACGTCATTGTGTCCCGAATACAGCTGAACGATGTTTCTCTCCTATTGGAGGGAAGAGAAATACGTCATTGCGTTCAGAATACAGCTGAACGCCGATGTTTCTCTGCTAATTGGAGGAAATAAGCTCTCTCTATATGTTTATATCTCTATGAGTAGGACTAATATGAGACAATCCTATCGCAAGCAAGTATCTATTAATTATAACCACAAACTCACTTTAAACTAATTGAAGGCATGTCTAATTGGGATTAATTAAAATGTAAAGGGTTGCCTCTAACTATAGAATGAATAAGCTTAAAGTTCAATTCGACAACATGATACCTATCAAAGCAATTATCCCTAAAACAATGGAACCATACTACCATTGGGTATTATCCTATGGTGTGTGTGTGTTGTTTGCCTCCTTATGGCACACCTATCAAAAAAGTAGAGCCTTTTTGGGTGTGTGTGTTTGTTATACACCTATCCTTTTCAAGTTGTTGTGTTTGAATTGTTTCAGTATATGATACAAATGTATAAATACATTATATATAGAACATACATAGGCTAAGATTGTAGTACGAAGCCATGCCATTATAAAGTTAATGGTTTCATGTGTAGGTATATTGTTATTAGTATTATATGTATCTACATATATAAACAATTGTGTTTAGCATGAACTCTCCATCTTTGACATTTAATGGTCCTATTTGCTATTATTTGTTTAACAACTTAAAATACCGTTCTTCTCCGCATTGATTCCGATTATTTTTTAAATAGATAAATATGCCTGCATTTACGGTTGTATCAACGCATAATACAGCAAATGATTCTTCCCATGACATGCAACGTATCATAGTGAATGTTTTAATTGCAAACAATGTTTTAAGCATCTCTCTCTATCTTCCCAGATGAATGAAGACTAAAGGAAATACATCTCTTTTTGAGAAGAAGTAGGAGGACTTTCGTTATTGGCAGCTTGGGTTATATTTAATAAAAGTTATATTTTATTATATGATGTGGATGTTATCTGTTTATATATATATGTTTACTTTAGACTTGAATATATGTTTTTTGATCATTTATTGATTTTGTGGTTAAAGGGTTAATTTTAGATTTAAAGATATACACATTTAATTATTTTCACAAACTCTATTTTAATTTATATATTGTTAAAAACTAATATTTTGATCAATTTTTGTATTAGAAGATCCATAAACACCTCCAATAAGTGGTTGAGTTTTATTAACACAAGCAATTGTAAGTGAATTTTTTGTATTATTGTTATATAAGACGCCCCTAAGGAACAACAAGTATTTGTATTTAAGCCATGTACTGAGGTAAATGGCAGGAAGTATTTTGTGTTAATATTATGACACTGAAAAACGTTCAATTATTTTTTCTAATGTGCATCGCTTTTCTACTATCATAACACATAAATATCAAATATTAAAATGTTATTTTAAACTATGTCAGATTATTGATTTCCATTATAACACTCAATGCATAGAATATGGAAATCGTGCTATTTGATAATGTAGACAAATTAATAATAGTGAAAACCAAAATAGCAAACCCAAAATAGAATCAAATGAAACTATATAAATATAGAGTATTCGATACTACCGATGGTAGATTTCAAATACCGAACCGTTTTTACGATATTTGTTAGAAAATACCATATACCGTACCAATTGGCAATCGATACAGTATATTTGAACGTATGACCTTTGTGACATTCACATAGAGACATAAAGATAAAGAGAGCCTATTCCCTTCAATAGCAGAGAAACATCATTCAGCTATCGCTTTGCCTAACATAAACAAAGTAATTTTTGAAGCGCTCCCTTGCGTGAGGAACTTGAACTTTGGCAAATAAATAAACAACTACAACTTAAAGTATTATAGAGAAGATACATACATATTCAATATAAGAAAATGCTATGCATTGAACACTAGAGTACCTGAAAGTGCATTTAATATCGGACAATAAGCGACAGTAAATGAAAAAATATATATAGCCTCCCAATTCCCACAAAATCCAAGTATATATATAATTTAAATAAGATTAGTATGTATTAAATTTCAAATAATCTCTAATAAATTATAACAAATTATGTACTTAATTGTCCTTTGTTATAAATTGTCCGATATTAAATGCATATGAAGAAGTCAAAGAACAGATACATAAATAAATGATCTCTCTTTCTTATCTACCGTACCGGATATCGATCGATACTGTAGATATATAATAAAATCTACCAATTATCAATATCGATCGGTAGAAGGTATATACAGAATACCAAACCGGCGGTAGATTTTTCTACAAATCCCAGCTCTGATATATATATATACAACATACATATATTCCGAAAGGATTTGTTAAAAAAATATTTGACTTTTAATTAATGAGTCTTTATGCCATTTCTGCAACAAAATAAATATTCTTCCGTTTCTTGAGCAAAAAAAATACTTTATATATAAATGATGGAGTAATATATATTTTAAATATATATTTGGACGCAAATAATCTGGTTTTCCAGGGATTAATATACTACTTTTGTACTCTGCTTACAAAATATTTATGTATATTTTATCCTTTCGTTTCATCGACGTAGGTAAGCACTTATTTAGTAGACATCCTTTAAGAAATTGTTGCAAATCTCTGGCATTTCCATTGTCTTTATCCCATGAGTAGGAATACAAAAATGTTTTCTGAAAATAAGACTTTAATAGGCTTATCTAACTAAGGAAAAGAAAAGAAAATAATAATAATAATACTCTCTTCCCTCAGAGGTGATTTAAAAATAGGATTTGACTTGGACTCCAGCCATAAAAATAACATTTCCTTAAAGCATTGCAAAAATTCATCCATGGATTTATAACCTGCAACCAGTAAATGTCAAAGTCTGAGGTTTTTTGTGTGTGTGGTGATGTGAGTGTCTCTCCTCTAGAGCAATGGCTTGCTCTGACTATAAAATTTAGGAATGGGAATATTCAACTTGTTCAAACTTCCGTTTAGGAAGACAAGTAGTACCGTTTGCCAAAAAAAAAATGAGGTGTTTGCATAGGATATATATTTGAATTCATTGCTCTCTACATATTGGGTCAAATTTTCTACCTTTCACTTTTTTTAAGTGATTCGTGCCAGCACCCTTGAACAATCTTACTCTAAAAATTGAAAAACTCACAATAAATAGATAAACATATTAAAAAATAGTACATAATGCACAGCGAACTTTCTGTGAATGTTCACTAAACCTAATATTCCCTGTGCACCTCAAACTTATCGATCGAAAAGTTCATTCTGTAGTCATGACTCTTCGATCTAAAGTACACCGGATCATACAGATTTGTATATATCACTTATGCATAAGGAAAATCTGACGACGCATTTTGGTAAACGGAATTATTAATAAGAAGAATTTGTGTCTTATCGACACACTTTTGTATAAAATGCATTTTTAAAGGAAACTACTGACTTTTGGGCCCCGCTTATCAGTCAAAATAGTTTTATTGAGCATAAATGAGCACATTTGTTAATTTTTATAAAACTAGTCATATGAGCTTATTTTGTGCACTTTTGTTCATATATAAAGGATAATATTATTATAAAATAGACCCATGAGGGTAAATATCAACATAACCTACGGTAAGGTAAAGTAGGTTTCGTGAAGAATACACAATAACATCAGTCGATGATTCTTGGACACACTAATATCAAGGATTTCGACTGAAACTCCTCATTTACCAAGAATGGTGATAATGTGTCCCTATATATATATATATATATATATATATATATATATATATATATCCAAGAACCCTTCTATATAGAATATGTCCAGATCACCGACCTATATTAATAACTGAATCCACTATAGACTGAATAGAAGAAGCAATATGTCGTCGGATGGATGAATTTTTATATAATCTTTTTTATGAAATTTATATTATTTAAAACTTAGAAGAGAAGGCAGAGTTATTATTGTCTTTATTTAAGGAATAGGAAAAGGGATCAATGGCCATATTAAACTCCAGTGACGTCATTTTCATGAAATATTTATTTATAAACATCACGAAGGATGGTGACATTTATTGAAGGATGTCCTTTTTGTATTCCCAAAGATTGATAAATCGTTTCAGTAAGGGGCACCTCTTAGTCATAGCTCGTGTATTTTGAATCTTTTGAGTATCAAATTATTATTATATTACTTGTGTGTCCAGATGTTTAAAATATATAAATAAAAATAGACTTGTGTGTTTTGTCTTTGAGGTTTAGTGATATTATTTTAACACACACATTATATTATATAATAAGTCATACTGAGAGCAATAAAAGAACTGTAAATATAATCAGGGAAAATAAACAAAATTAGACTTTAAAAGTCCACGTTGCAGCAGATTATTTAAAACCATGGTTTTGGAACTAATTTGTTTATTTATACATTCCACTATGAGTAATTTCTTGGAAGAAATAAAGTTCAAAGCTACTAATAGCTTCCAACTTAGGCTTATTGAGCACCATGAAGGATACCATTTTTTGGACGCCAAACATCTCTGCGTGTAGGTCCTATGGGGGTCAGACCACAGAGATATAAAGATATAGAGAGCTTATTCCCTTCAATAGCCATAGAGATATGAAGATATAAAGAGCTTATTCCCTTCAATAGCAAAGAAACATCGTCATTCAGCTGTATTTTTGTGTCCAATACAAACAAAGTAATTTATACTACGTCATCGTCAGCTGATCATAGAGATAGAAAAGATTTGTTTATATTGGACACAAAACGTATTGCTCTGAAGAATTCAATCAGCTCTCTATTTCTTTATATCTCTATGGGTCAGACGCTGCATCACATATCCTCACATTGTACTCTCCTGAAGGATGACCAGAGGGCTGTTAGTGTCTTTGACGATGATTCACGAATTATATATTTGTCTGAGGGGCCATTAATTTGCATTCGTCGGGATAACGAAAAAGTAGTTCTCACAAACAAACGCATAAAAATAAAAGTTTCAGTTGATAACACTGTTTTCATTATTTTTTTAACAGTCTCTGATATAATATGTTATTTTTTATCCGATGTCAAAATAGTCAAAGTTTTTATCCCTGAAAGTATTTTCTGGATATTTTGTTTTATTTAACAAATAAAAATATCCAGTAGCAATGGAAAGAATGATGGCTCTCAGGGAGTGATTAAAGATAGGAAGTGTTCCTTGGAGGAACCTATTTTTAAAGTATATATATGTTATGTGTTTTTGAACATATTTTTAATGATAAAGATCGTGCTCCTAGATAGCTTCACTACCGGCTGATACCGATTAAGTTCTGCTGAATATGGGTCCAATCTAGGAGCTAAACAAACAAATAATAATAATATGTGATATTGGAGGAATGCATTCAATGGAGTCACAAATGGCATGGACCGAGGCCCGTGTGGATATATAATCACTCCTCAACAGCCAAAGAGTGAAGAATACTCTCGCGCATGATGCCAACTGCTAATTGTACTATGAACTCTCCTTTTTGTCAAGCAATCACGTTTCAAAAAGTATACCCTTTTTATTAACTCTCAACATTAATAAGGAAGGATTTCGAGTGCAGTATGTAAAGTACCCTTATTCAACAACAACAACAACAAGAGGCTTAGAGAACAGACATAGCATTATAATAATAGTAGTCGTAGTATGTATAATAACAAAAATATTATTATTAAGCTCTGTGGTGGGCCCTTAGCGTGTTATATTGTTTCTTTGACAACAAGGAATTATTATGTCTGCATATATATATATATACCTTATATAGCCTAAACGTCATATTTCATATACAATTAACTCATACAACCCCCCCCCCCCCCCCTTCTGAAAAGAAGTTATCAATATACTCATTATATTGTATAATAATGTTGTTAGTACATTTATTCTTGAAAATGATTGATCCCAGAGTTCTACTCCATATGGAGGGTTCCTGAGCGCTAGCTTTAAACGACATTAATATGAATTACGTCATGAGGAAATAAAAGGCATGTGTCAAGAATGTGTTTTTAATAGCGTACAAAGAGACTTGTTATTTAATTTACCTTCTGCTTTATTATTAAGTCAATTATTTTTTAGAAGTTTTTTATCTGGATTAACAAATAACTTTTAGTGAATACTTTACATAATTAAGCATATTCTTTTTCGGACTCAATGAAGATAAAAGGTATGCCTTAGCAGAATGACATGCTCTTATTTTTATAAGATCTAGCATGGTAAAAGTGGAACAAAAATACAGTCAAATCGTTTATTGTATTCTGACTCTCTTTTGAAGCAAAATATTTTTCAGTGGACTTTGCTAAATCAAACTGTAAATGTTTAATTGCAGAAATGATGTCAATTAGAAGTCAATTGAAAGTTAGAAATTTTTAGACCGATTTATATCATAAGCTTTCAATAAACATTCTAGATGCATATATATATATATATATATGTCCAGGACACGACCGGGACACTTTTTTTCGCCGGGACTTAAGTTTTTCAAGCCGGGCCGGGACTTTAAATATTTTCATTCCTTCGTCTTCTGAAACTGACGACGTTTTTTTAGAAAAAATTTCCTAAAATACAAAAAAAATCTTGGGCGAAAGTGATTTTTTTACAAAATAATCTTTGAATATATTTTTAAAAATGTAAAGAAATCGTTTCTAAAAAAAACGTCGACACTTTCAGATTACAAACGAACGAAAATATTAAAGTCCCGTCCCGGTGATTTTAGGACACCGGGCTGGGCTGGGATGCTCAAAACGGCCGGGACCTGGGTGTACCCGTCGTTTCCTGATATATATATATATAATAATATAATATGTATAGTTGCTGTAGCAATGTTATAAATTCATAGTTTATAAACAAACTTTAAAAAATATTTTAAGTGTTGACATCGTTCAGAAACATCAAAGAAAATAGCACAAAACAAGAATATATCCATAGGATCAAACTATCATCGAATAGTCCTTGGAAAAACTGAATGGCGACAATTAGTCATTTTGAGAGAAAAAAATCATTTTTGTACAAATAAATATTGGCACCTGCATTATTAATTCAGTTAAACTTTTTATTCGCCTTACCTCATTTTCGGATCCGATTACTACTCTTTTTCGACCTATTCACATTAATCCAATAAAGCAACCTTTCATATTTAAAAAAGTACCTTTTAGTTTGCTTCAGCTGTCAATAAATGGAACATCAATCAGACTGCCAGACATAGAAAAAAACACTGTTATGAAACAAATCATGATTATTGGTGATTTTTTTTTTTGCATATATGGTTCGACCGAATTGCTTATCCGACCGGATATAAATAAGCATTATGCATTAAAATTAGTCACTCGAACCTATGATCTTATCAATGAGGTAGACCAAAATGACCATCCTGGATTCGAACCTTGCCCCCCAACATTGAGAGTTGAACATGCCTTATTGGCGATTCGCACGGACAACCTTTTTGTTATTGATAAAGATGCATACAAAGAGCCATTATCCTTTATGATTTGAAAAAGCCAAAGCCACTAATTAACCATGAATTACAATATACCAAATTACTCCTTAAAAAGACTTTTTACAAAGGCGGGCTTGATGAACCCAGTTTAACTTCCCCATCACTCTCACTGAGTCAACGATGAGAATAATATAAATTAACTACTGATTGAATTAGCAGTTAGAAATGCACATTTTTTATAGCATGTTTAGCCCTCTAAGGGGAGATTCATATTTTTGTTCCACGGTCATGTACTCAATTCATTTTTATGTAATCAACTATTATCAATAAACGTCACCATTAAAAATCAAATAGCTTTAACCATTAAGTAAATAAGATGGGTTTTGCATTTGTAGGGAAGTTCTTATAATTAAAGGTCGTGATTTGTGAAAATCGTTAGAGGGAGGTTTATTGAATCTTTCGAGACATTCTAACGTCTTATTAAATAGATACAAATCAAGGTATCCCGACCATATATATATATATATATTATA
>CP045905.1:697866-715977 GCA_013387185.1 Caligus rogercresseyi
AAAAACTCATCCTTTAGAATTATTATTATTATACATCTGGCCTTAAATGGTCTATTCATCCACGTCAATATTTCATGACGCCTTCGAGCCTTGTATCACCCTTTGTATATAAATTATAATCATAATGCCCTTAATCTATTACTAATATCAGGATTTGTTGATTATTCAAACGCCTTCATCCCATTAGTTTTGAGAGCCAAAAAAAAATAATAATAATTATATATAACTAAAAATCGGCAATGTCTTTCATTTATTATTTTTAACATTTGATGATGGGTGTCTTAATTGTTCATTACTTCTCAAATAATATCCTTTTGTTCCATTAGATATAACTAGGATTCACACAATACAAATACGACTGTTATTCTGAAATTGAGACCTTTTTATGTTTTTCGATTAGAGTCATTGTATATAGAATATGTATATATAATTAAACATTATACTAGTTTAAAATTTGAACCCTAACTAAAGTCAAAATGAAATCACATATAAAATATACAATCAATCAAAAGCAGCTACAACTATAAAACTATATATCTAAAATAATATAAATAATATACAAAATTAAAATACTAAAAAAGAATAAGAACTAATTATATAAAATCATAAAAAAGTTCCTAAAGTATAATAAATGTAAATTAATATCAATGAAGTTTTCTTATCTGACTATTCGGAAACCTAATAGGTGTCTCCAAAACCGTAAGCTCACCTTTGAGCCGTTTGAGTAGAAGCGTAGAGTGTTCCAGCGTAGCTCCAAGCCACGTCCTTGAGAGATCCGGGATCCTGACGGTGAGAGCGAGTATCGGGCCGAAGATGCCATTAGAATATTACCCTAAGATACTTTGATCCAGCAGTTGAGCCGCAGACAGTTTTTCTGCAACCATGCTCCGGTGTTAGAGGACCTTCTACAACATATTGGTAATATACATTTCAGTTTTGAGCTAATATAATTGGACTTTAATTAGTTAAAAGATCAACTTATCCCTTCCCTTTCTGACTTATGTTTCACGTATATGATCATAAGGAAACAAGGCTGTGTTGTAAACATTTGCGTTATTCCCACGTGGATACGTGAGAAAACATCATTTCATCAATTAAACTATGTATATTGTAGAAGTGATCTCAGTGCCTTTGGAAAAGAGATTGAATATTGAACTTCTTTTTGTGTGTGTGTATAATCAGTCTTCACCCAATTGAATAGAGATTGAGAGGAGTTAGTGTTAGGCCTTTTTGTTCCTTTGGTACGAGAATAAGAAAACATAGCTTCCAGGAAGTATTTTGTACATGCGCAGATTTGCGCCTTCTATAACTATCTTGAGTTGAAGTTTGTTTTGTTTGAACACATTTTGTTTTGTATCCCTTCACTTGATTAAGAACATTATTTTTATAAAGGTGTAGTAAACGAATTAAATGCTCTTCTTGAGGCGTTTCATATGTTTATTTAAATGCATAAAATACTAACAAATAATTCTAAATGATAAATCATAGATCCAATAAGAATTCGCATTTCTTAAACGAAAAAAAATTGGAGTAATTAAAAGTCGAAACAAAAAATATTTTAGAGTCTTCAATCTTTTCAATGCTTTATTGTCCATAAATTATCAAGATTGAAAATGCTCAATTTACCTAGAAAATATTGATATTTTTAAAACAAAAACACTTTTCTATATCAAGGCTTTGTACTCATATAAAAAGATTTTATTGAATTTAATATCTGTTAAAGAAAAAAAATATATAATTGGTTTCAACAAAAAGACAAATAATCATGTTTAAAACTTGCTGTGTAGGTCCTTATGTTATCTAGTATTAAAAACTTAAAGATTTATATTATTTTCTCCCAAAAAAAAGAACATTTCACTGTGGTTTTAATTTAAGTATGTCCTGTATTTATACCTAATGCTTTTTTTGCCTATATGGTTCGATAGAACTGCATCCGATAGACTATAAATAAGCATTATAGCATTAAATTTAGTCTATCGAATCTAGCATACTCAATGAGGTAGACGAAAAATGACCATCCCCTCTTAGGAGTATTCGAACCTGAACCATCATTGAGAGTTGAACACGTCTTAACGCACACGGCTATCGCACTCCCTTAATGTTTTTCGATTTTACTCATTCTTTAATGCATCCAATTGATGGCAAGAGTTACCTAATAATACTTACATAGAAAAATTATCATAATTAAATGTGTATTAGTTGAATATAACTACTTTTTAAAGTCATTGTTTTATATATGTACTGCTCTATGATATAATTTTTTATATTTAAATATATGATTAAATTTTTTTACAAAAATAAGTATTCATTACACCTATAATGATCTCAGCGGCGGCAAGATATGGAGAACTTTCTCTACAGAAATAAAGTACGGCCCATCAAAGTCAAAGCATCTTTTAAAATAATGAATTGTTTGTTAAACTTTCATAATCTTTTAATTTTTTTTACTGTTTTTTTTAATGGTCTTTATTTAAAATGTGTTACATAAATACATAAAATACGATTATAAAAAGTAGGTAAAATTGTGTAAAAAATAAATATTAACACAATAGTTTAAAATTAATCTACCTAAAAGATCCAAACCCAATTAAACAGAAATATACGCAAAATAAAAACAATCAAAAGGGGTTATAAAAACGGTGATATTGAAGGACTATCTTCTTCAGCAAATTTTTACTGTTGTATATTCTATATTAAATTAGAAGTTACTTATTATTGTAAAATTTTGTTAATATTTTCTGAATCTTTATTTATATATATATATATATATGTATTGTAACAAACAATCACTTCATTTAGATACAGATTTGAGATTTTTTCTAAACCTTAAACTGATACAATATATCAAAATGATATTTTATTTTGAAAGCGTACCGATATATTCTACTTTCACCTACGTTAGTAACAAGAGACGAATAGCACTTAGCTCCTCTCAAAAATAGTAAAGAAAAGGGTATATTTATTTCTGTTTAGTAGTGATTCATATGTAAACATATTTCTTTTGTTGAGTACCGGAGAAAATAAAGGTATTGCTGAAAGAATGCACCCGTTGATATGGGAGCGAGTTATCTTCCTAAAATTATCAATTTTCCCCCTTCTTTTTGACTCAATAACAATCTGCTCAAAACAGGACTAGTTAATGGTGATACATAATACACTTATACATTCAAAGAAGGATTATTATATGAAATGATGCTAAGACGGTAAAAATGACATCTAAATCCAGAAAAACTATGCACTTGTCACGCAGAGCTCTGTTAAGGAATGAGGTTAGAACCATGAAAAGGTATAACAAGGGGGTATGGGTCATCAGTCACTTTCATTCCAATCACTGGGGAAGAAAATGTAATAGAACGTTAAAGAAGTCGAGTTGAAATCATTGGAAATGAAGTGAAGCTTGATTAGCAAAATGTACTCATCAAAAACTAGACTTGGTGAACCTGACAACTACCATAGGGACATGAGGGCAGCAACTAATCCACTCGGTAACACCGTTGACGATACTTTTATCACCCCAAAAATACCATAATGTTGTAATATACAGAGCCCGAGGACCAAATTCCTGTGGATTTGAAACCTCAATATATCACACTAATGTGGACATTTTGTATCGATGGGGTTCAAATAGGCAATGGTTTTTGAACCCCATATATAGCATATTTATCACTAGGTAAACCCATGGGCGGATTGACATGGATTTGTAATACTATAATTATGACATGCGGAATTCGAGGGCCGAATTATAGGGGTTTGAAACCCCAATTTGATCAATGGAATTCAATGTCTATCAACTCAGTTGATATACCATTTAGTAAGAAAGGCAAACATAAAAGTTGGGAGTGGTATCTTTAATATGGATCTAAGATCAATCTCTATCTAAAATGTGTCTGTGTCTTACAAGCGTCCTTCTTATAAGGATATGTCTAATAAGTGTCCACCTAAAAAAAATAAATAAAAAAACCTAGAGCCATTTTATCAGCATCCCAGTTCAAACCCTGCTTAGCATTTATTTAAGCCGTTACTAGTATTGAATAGCTGTCCATATCTGCAAGAAGCAAATACGTTTACCAGATGATAAAATGCAGTCATTTTATATTATGGTTTTATCTTTAGACAGTAATTTTGAATTATACTATTCATTTATGTTTGGTTTTTACGTAACTGTCTTAAGATTGTGTTTTTTATCTCTTACTTTCTAGTGTATTCTATTTTTTTACACTGTATGGATTTTAGCTAACAAATAAACATATTAACCAAAAAAACCGCTTAAATTCAATACTTTTTTATGAGCAAGGTTTTTATTCTATTTTAAATATATACAACGCATAATTATATACAAACTAGAGGCATGTATACACTCAGAGAGTGCAAACCTCCGCCGATCCCACCAAATGAATCACTTGGTCTTTTTGTCATTTCCAACCCTCTACGCACTGTCCCTTTAACTCTACATACTGCTCCTTTCTACACGCTTGAATTATAGGGGGTGTTCCAGTTCATCAAAGAGGAGAGCACAGCACAGTGACATCTATTGGCAGAGTAGGCTAACTTGAAATATTTATTAGTATTTAGCTCATTTGCATCTTACAGAAGCACTCAGAGATGCCAAATTTAATCACTTGTTTCTTTTGGTATTTTCAACAACTCCACAAAGTTTCATCCCAATCCGTTCCGCACTTTTTGAGTTTCCTGCTGACAAACAAACCAACGCCATGAAAACAATACCTCCTTCGCGGAGGTAATAACAGATATTAAAAAGAAAATGTGTCTCATAAAACATAAATAAACATTCCAGTTTAAAATTAATTCAATGCTTTATTTGAAGTTGATATATATGTCAGGATAGGTGTAAAGTATATTCACAATGATATATAAATACATTGATATCTACAACAACCAACATTTTCCCCCCTTATTTCAAGGATGCTATTTCTGTCTTTCTGCACCTATTCAGGAGGAGGATGATATATGTGGGCACATTAGTATACGTTTTGAGCAGAGGAGGTGAGAAAAGGGATTCGTTCTAGGGATGCCTTGTTTTGAATACCATATGGAGATGAATCATTAACAAGAATGAGTTATCACCATAAGGTAGTATCATATTCATATTTGAGCTATGTGTTGGTAATAATAACTAACGTCTTTATTTAAAAAGAAAGAAAAACATGTGACGTAGTACATCATAATTCACAATACGAGTAATCATACTGGAAGAGAATTACATACAGCCAGAGTTTTCTTCTTCATGCATATGTAAATTACATTTATATTTTTATGTTAATAAGAACATTTTCATTTATAAGTTGTCAAAATGTAATTTGTAAGCTTGGTAACGAAGGGTTTATTTTGACTCCGATATTCAAGGTTGGATTCTACTAAGTAAAGTACAAGATAAATATAGCCATGGGTCAACGTTGCCTTGACCGAATACGTCCATGTGTTGAGGCATTATCAATAGCCCCGGTGTTTCACGATCTACTCAGTTTAATGTTTTTTGAACGCTATGTATTTCTCTTTAATACACAAACGGGCAAAAAGGGAGTGCGATAGCTCGTTGGAAGTGTGGATATTTTGATGTTTAAGGCATAGGTGCGACTCCCGAGAGGTGAAGGTTTATTTTGATCAACATATTTAAAGAGTATTTCTTGATGCACTGTTTCTAACTTTAAAATGTTTATTCAATTCCGTCGGATGCAATCCATCGATTTAAAGGAGCAATAAAATGTTGAACGTCAATAAATATTATCCTTTAAAATCAAAAGAATATTATGAAATTAAGAAGAAATAGTGAAATAACATAAAAAGTTACCTTTATGATATTTTTTATATCAATAAAATTTATACCTCTTGTTTAGATTTATTATAATAACTATAATGTTTATTTTCCTATGTATAATTTATGTAATTTTATACAATATATAAACAATAAAGAATTTTTTTTCGGGTTTAAAGAAGTTTAATTAATAGTTTTATATTCAAGCCATAGTAAGAAGGTGTAACCAAAGAATTCTTTTGATAGGGTTCTCTGACAGAGTCTTTGAAACTCAAGGCATATTATGTCATTATTGTGATATGTGAAATCTCTGGACGAATTAGCCCTCCTTTTGAAGCCAAAATGACATAATTTCGTGCCAGACATCTTTTTTAGATTGTAGATGTAGATAACCCCCCTAGAAATGATGGGACATAATATCAAACCCTTATATTTCTCGGTTTCTGAGTGAAGGATCCCTCAGAGTTGCCTTCAATCAATCGACTACAATGTAATCAATCATTAAAAAAAGGCTTGGAATTCCGTCTATTGTGTTAAATGGATCTTAGTACATAGACAGGGGACTTGTTCAAAATATTATGATCGTGAGAAAAAGAATATGAGGATTTAAATGTACTTCAAAGAAAACCATGCAAAGGAACTACAAAAAAATATTTGAATTTCAAAAACCTAATTATGACCTTTATGACGTCACTGGAAGTGTAATATATTATTTTGATTTTTTTTCATTAAGAAACACCTGTATATAACCTTGTCTCATAGTAGATTTGTTTTTTCCTCTTTTAATGGTTAAAACCATTTTATTCCGTAAACGTAAAGTGAAATACAATATAAAATACATAAGAAAAACAGATTACTTAATCAGGAAACAATATCAATGAATATTAAAGTTTAAAAAAGTGTGGCTTCCTCATTGACAGTAAAGAAACTCACTTATTTCTATGAAAAACTCTCAATGTATTCACGTCTCTATGCCTCAAAAATGATGAACCTCTTACTTCAAGGAAATGCAAGAAGGTGTAGGCCTCCAGCATTTTGTGTTCCATTTAGTACTTACAAATTATACCCTATGCATTCTTAAACTGTTGTTTATAACCATATGAACAAATTGGAATACTCAATCTCTCATATATATTATCTCCCTGAAGTCATTTCTATTATGTTTTTTATTGTAGTCATCACTCTCGTATAGAATTAATAGTCCTTGTATTTAAATGATTAATAAGAAGGTATATGAACTATTTTATGCCCGCACTTATAGAATCTTAACTGAAATCCAGACTTTAAAATTATATTGCAATATAAAACCCAAAAACTGTGAGCTTTCAATATAACGTAATGATAAGATATTTATTTAAAATGTTTTCCGCATATATCACATAAAGTTATCAACCAATCCAAACAATGATTGTTCCAATCCAATAAATGATTTGTCCTTTTATATAAGGTTATTCTTCTTGACAGTAAATATAAACTACAATCTTCTAACTGCCCTGAAAAGGGTACTCTGTTTCATTTATATAGTTTTAATGTATTTTATTTTTACACTGTATAATATTTCACAGATTATCGAAATAACGTTTTTAACCGGAAAAAACCCTCCTCAAATACTTCCAATATTTAGATCTCAGTTTATTGATAACTTGATTTTTTTCGGTTAAAAACATTTTATTCGGTACGCTGCAAAATTTTATACAGTTTAAAATAAAATACACTAAAGTTATATACAGAAACAGAGTAACACTATTCAGGGCAGTTGCGAAAATACATAAATGAACTTTTTTTTTTGCCTAATTGGTTCGAATTGCATCCGACTGGATATCATACTAGTTTGTAAATAGTCTATCGAACCAAGGATCTTAGCAATGAGGTTGACCGAAATTGACCTTCCCCTCTCGAGAGTATTCGAACCTGCACCCCCAACATTGAGAGCTGAACACGCCTCAACGCACTGAGTTATCGCTACCCTTTTTTGAGGTTACGATTGTCATTATTGTATATCTGATAATCCAGAGTATCAAAGCAGACAGTTTCGATAAGTAATTAATTACTGAGATTCATCATTATGGTGAAAGATAGTAACAAAAGGTTGTCACACCATCATCAATGCATACCGGAAACATTTTTTTAAGTATACATATGTATTAATAAAATTCCACTCAAGTATTTTATGGTTATCGACAAGTCTTAGGAATAATACAGATTAATGTGCATGACATAATCTCTTGAAATTTATTCAAGTGTTGAGGATAGCTTCGGAATATTTGAATGCATGGAATATTAATGCCATCTCAAAATATTGAAACTACACTATCTGAAATATTGTTCAAAACATGATTAAAAAAGAAAAGGCTTAAAAGGAGTTCTAACCGTAAATATAATGGGTATCATAATTTTCCATTTAATTACAAATTTAAACAAATAAATATATTCTTGAGTATGTCATTTTCTTAGAAAGTTGACACTTTTGACAACACTTCTTTAAATTTATAATAAAGCAATGTGTAGGGTAACAATTGATATTTGTTAAAACAAAGATTTTTTAAAGTTAAATGGTATAATCATCATCATAATAATTCGATAACTCTTTATACTAATATTTCAGTACAATGAAATTCATTGATTTGATTATCAATTCCATATATTCATGAAAGCATAGTCGTATTTATCGTTATTTTTCTTTCAATAACTTTCTTCATTTTGAATAATGGCAAACAAGAAACAAGGATTCGAGAGGAAAAAAACCCCAAAAAAATGTATGTTAACTAAATGACAGCCCATATATATCCATAAAATTTATTCACAAAAAGTGAAGTCAAAAAGTCATTTTTACCAGCTTTTTGTTATACGAGTAGCGATCAGTTTAAAACCTACGTCCCTGTAATATGTATTTATATATGTTACCGTGACTCTGATCGAAACCTTGGACATATAAGCTTTTTGTCTAGTAATGAATAAAAATGCCTGCCATAAATTATCTTAGGACCATTATGAAAAGAGTGGATATTTTATAAACTTATTCAAAAGAGAGAGAGAGAGAGATAGAGTCAACGAATATCCTTCTGGGACCAATACTTTATATATATATATATATTTACATATATTTATTTATATACATATATAAATATATATATTTATATACATATACACAGGAAACGAACTGGACACTTTTTTTCGCGGGACCGTGAAATTTTCCAAGCCAGGTATAGCGGGACTTTAATATATTCGTTCCTTCGTCATTCTGAAAGTGATGACGTTTTTTCAGAAAATAAATTTCCTATCACTTTTAAAAATTTAAAAATTATTTTCACAAAGAAAGTGATGACGTTTTTTTAGAAAATAATTTTAAAAATATTTTTAAAGTGGTCACTTTCAGAATTACGAACAAACGACAAAATTAAAGTCTCAGCCCGGTATTTATAGTAATAAACACCGTGAGATCACCGGCCATGACGTTAAAAAAACAACATGGACCCGGGACGGGTTCCCGGTCGTTTCCTGATATATATATATATATAGGTATATATATATAATGTTTATTTTATTGTTAATATTTAACATATATATATATATTTGTATATACAAATATATATTTATTTATATAATTTGTTTTATTCTTAAAATATAAAAAATCTAGATTTGTAATTTGTACAGCCCAAACTTCATATAATATTAACAGACTAGTTTTATAATTGTTTGAACCTTACCACAAAACAATGGAGTTACAAAGTCACAATGAAGTCTCACCGAAGAAGAGCTTTCAACCTTCAATCCAAGCAAAGTAATAAAATAGTATTCATTTAACCACGAAGTGTGATAGCATCATCGTCATCTATTATTATTCAAGAGTGTACTCTCACCTCGAGTAGAGTGGCATTGCCCCTCCTCCTGACCGATGATTGTCATCACCTCCATTGTTTCGACACAACACAAAACATCATTATTCTCCATTTTAGTCAGACTCATTAATTCATTATGAAGGGGATAAGTACATAAATAGGGCCAGAGGAGAAGAAGAAGAGACAATGGACCCTGAAGATCAATTGGATGGAATCGATTTTTAATTATATTTCAAAAGGTGCTGTGAAAATAGCTGATAAGCATGAAAAGGAAAATAAATAGAGATAAAGAGTTTTATCGGATATGTATTTAAGCCTGAAGAATAAAAACATATATTCTCTAGGTGAAAGTTCTTCTTCATGAAATTAAACTTTTAGTAATGAAGTCCAACGAAGTTATTTACTTTTTTGCTAAATCCTTATTTTTATAATCAGGAAACGACCGGGACACCTTTTTTCGACGAGGCCCGGGCCGGGACATAATATATATTTTCTTTCCTTCGACATTCTGAAGTGAAGATTTTACAAAAAAAGGGTGACGACATTTTTTTAGAAAAGAATCTCAAAAAAAAAGTTACGACGTTTCGTATTTCGAAAATCCCTTTCTAAAAAAACGTTCTCACTTTTTATGGTAATACTTTTCAAAATAAAATTTATGAATGACAATCGAAAGAAAATATTGATGTCCCGGCCGGGTCTTAAAAAACCGGGACACCTGGCCGGGCTGGGACGCTAAAAAAACAGCCGGGACCCGGGACGGGTACCCGGTCGTTTCCTGCTTATAATGATTATTTCGTGATGTTAAAAAAAGGAATTTAATAATGCTAAATCCTTATGTCTTATAATATTTATTCCTTGATGTAAATGTCCTCATAATAGAAAATATACAGTGTCGAAGTAAGTATAAAAGTGTGTTTCTTTGCTGTACTTAATCCGAAAGAAAGAACAGAAGAAATAATGAGACTTCACATATCAAACATATATTTTTCAAATAAACTAATTTCCCCTAGTATTCTAAAGGCCTACATTCTATTCGGACCATACAAATGAAAAAAAGTTCCCCCTCTAGTCATAAAGCTTTAAACGCAGCATTAAGCAACATCAAATCATTATTTGCTAAGCAACTAACGGCAAACTCTTATGTGGAAGCTGAGGACCTGAGAGCGATCATCCTTGGAGCAGCGGCTCGTTACGAGGCGCTCGATATTACAATTCCTGACCCTGGATCTCCTTCTTAGAAATGGGCGGGAGATATTGTACGATTTGGAGTATACCTGAAAGCTCTGAAGAGGATTTTAAGACGTCATCGGGATTTTTTAAAGAATAAATAAACGCTGTTTCGTCCATGTATATAAGGTTATAATCTCTTGACAGTAAATATGTTCTACAATGTTCATTCATGTTATTTATTTTAACGCAACTGTCGAGAGTATTTTTTATTTATTTATTAGTTGTCTTGTATTTTAGTGTAGTTAATATTTTACACTGTCTTATAAAATTTGATAGCCGAATAAAAAAATTATAGCCGAAAAAAAAAAAAAAAATATTTTTCTATGAAACACGGATTGTGATGTTCAACATATACTCTTCCTATTTCATTACTTAAAGAAATCATGAAATCTCACTCTAACTTTGTGTTCTTTCTATTGTGTATGTCTTTCTCCTCAGCAATGGACAGCTAACAACCCCCTTCTCTCTATTATTCTACGCTACCATACATTATTTCGGCACTATATATGTTCTTTATGATGTCCAGAAGAAAATACGGCCTAGTAAGAAGTGGTCCAAGAAAAAAATGGACCATGAAGATATGAGCCTAGATAGAAAAAGAATTATGATGAGCCATGGAAAAATGGTTCAAATACATAGGAAGGCAAGATTTTAAGTATATAACTAAGATTTGTAGAAATATTATTTCGCATATAGATTGAGAAAATAACAGTAAATATAATGTTATTTCTGCAATTATCGACAGATGACTTCGTTGTTATTGTCGTTATATAAAAAATTTTTTTGCTCCATTTTTTCGTGTCTTATCGTTTAATTTTTCTATTTGGGGTTATTTCTTCCAATGGCCATTTCTTCCTAGGTAGTATTAGCCCCGGCCATTTCTTCCTAACAGCATTCTTTATTGTCATAATCAATCACAATGTTTACAAAGAAAGATAGTATTCTGAGTTGAGAAAGGGGAAATTGTATTCAAATGCCCAATGACGTCACACAACCATTGAAAATAAAGACTAAAAAAGCAGCATATAGTATTGTCATTAAAATGCCTTGCCTTAGTTATTGTATTTAGCTTTGCTATAGGTCTAGGGAAGAATAAATGTTACAATAAAAAATTGAGAGAGTGAAAGGCTGCATATATTTTATATTAAATGATACAGTTTGATGACGTCCCTGGATTAATGCAGAAAAAAGAATCCCTGGTGGTGTTTATATTGACAAGTTTCATCCTCTTTGGTTGATAAAGATTCCTTGATAATTGGATTTTTATTAGGATTATAACGGGCTTTAATAATTTTTTACTACTTATATTTTGGTCATTTACTTTATACAAACTATTTTATTCGTTCCTTGGTCTTATAAATTCAATTCAATTAATTAATTCTTTATTTTAAGAATAATAATTACGAAAAATGTGCTATTATACTCACTTTTTTTGTTCTTTAACTTTGTTCATAATATCTATCTTATTTGTAGAATTACATAATAAACTAGAGGACTCATAGAGTGCAAACCTCCGCCGATCCCCACCAAATGAATCACTTGGTCTTTTTGTCATTTCCAACCCTCTACTCACTGTCCCTTTAACTCTACATACTGCTCCTTTATTGTTTACACTCTAGAGGTACATGGAAAGAAAAAAACTGACGTCATCAAAGAGGAGAGCACAGCACAGCGACATCTATTGGCAGAGTAGGCTAACTTGAAATATTTATTAGTATTTAGCTCATTTTGCATCTTAAAGAAGCACTCAGAGATGCCGAAATTTAATCACTTGTTCCTTTTGGCATTTCCAACAACTCCACAAAGTTTCATCCCAATCCGTTCCGCACTTTTTGAGTTATCCTGCTGACAAACAAACAAAAACAACCAACAACAACCACTAGCCAACGCCAGTGAAAACAATACCTCCTTCACCGGAGGTAATAACGAATTTTAAAAAATGATGGATTTTTCCTAAGTATAAACTTTTATTAACTTATTGCAATGATTGAAAGCACAATAATCCTATATTTCCATTTCATTTTATATAAGTTATATATAATTACTTTATTCCAATATTTTATGCGAAATCAAGAATGATCTGCTTGCTTAATGTCTTTATAAATTCAAATACTTCTTTCGCCAGGGGGATGATTTCCTTGGTATCGGGAATAAAGGAAGTCCCGATTTCCATGGTGTAGACATAGGGGATCCCTATGTTTGCATAATAGTCCATGCTGGAGCCTTTTGCAAGATAGAGGACTTTTGAGACGCTTCCGATCTTGTAGTCCCTCCCGGACCGAACTGACATTGCATTGATTCCTCGCTGCCCAAGTTTAATGTGAGATGCCTCGGAGGCGTAGTCCAGATTGGTGGCCGCCCAGGGGAAGAGGATCAAGTCTCCGTAGTTATGGAAGGAGTTGAAGAGCTTGATGCAACTGGATCGCTTCCTAATAAAGTCTGCCTGGAGGCGACTCTCCACCTCTGAAAAGGCTTTTAGGCCGGGAAAGGTGTCGTCGCAGACGCCACTTTCCCATTTGACTGGGAAATTGCGGTTGATGTCCACTCCGATACAGCCGGGGTTAATTGCTCTGTGAAAAGGAATATAAAGGTACAAACCGAATCCTTGATATTCAATGCTTAAGTTTTATTCATTCAAATCATAGGTCACAGATAAATTAGTATGTAATTAATGATTTATTAAAATTATTTTTTTTTTCATTAATAAATGATTAATATTTCCAATAAAAAAATAACATATTTTGTTATCTTCTATAATTGTTAGGTGTTTTATTAACAATCAAAGTCTTGAGAGTCAGACTAAGTAAATCTATATATAAATATTATATAACTAATCTTTACTGGAACCACAACATTAAAAGGGCAAAAATTATTTGTTCTAATTATTAGTGCAAAGTTCTAAAATGCATACGAATAAAAGATATGCACTAAAACTAAGGCAAACGTTAAAAATGATACATGGTTAGACATTTTTTTCCATATTTTATGCACATATAATTCATTATAAGACTAACAAAAAACAGAATGATAAAAAAAAATAATATTTGTTCAAATCCCGAGAGGGGGTGGTCATTTTTGGTCTAACTAATTGATAAGAGCCTAGGTTCGAGTGGCTAATTACACGCTAGTATACTTATTTATATCCTGTTGGATGCAATTCTATCGAACCATATAGGCAATTATTTTTTCGGGTAAATCACGAACTCAATCGAGATATTAACTATGAGAAATATTTTTTTTAAGTACAGCTTTATGAGATGTCTTGGATTCTAAATGATTTTTGGGTTGTGTGCTTCTAAAAACCGAAATCACCTCACCGATTCTTCCTCCAGTTTGAGTCAATCGTCATGGAGTACTCGTATCCGTCCGGATTCACAACAGGCATAAAATACCAGTCAAGGGCATCCACTATTTTCTCGTGGTTCTCACGGTGCTGAATGAGTTCGTTCATGATATACGTCAGACTGGAAATGGTTGTCCATTCTCGGGCATGCGTGCCAGCATCAAGCCAAATCCCGGGCTTCTTCCCACAGATCCCTGAGGAGCACAGACTCACGACAAAGAGATCCCGCCCCTCCAGGGTCTGTCCCAAAATATCAATGAATACGCCCGTGGGAAAATATTTCTTTAGAACCTGGGCAAAGGCCAAAACTGTATCATAGGACATGTAATCGTCCCAGGTAACTTTGCTGCCGCTGACACTCCCTATAGGATTAGAGGTTAATATACTATTATATCTATATATATATATATATATATATGAAGGAGTTAAAATTAAGAAAAATGGTAATGGAAAAATGATAATGGAAAAAATTGTCTAAAGAAAAACACTTTAAAAATGTTAAAATGAATAACTTTAACCTTATTATAAAAAATAAAATTTACAACAGCCTTTAAATAGTCACTTTCATATTTAATACATTGCATTTAAACTATCTTAAATTAAAAAATTCATCAAAAAATATACACAATTTGATTTGCATATTTACGCTTAGCAAGAAGATTTTTGGGTCATAGACAATAAAATATTAAACTTGTTCAATAAGTTGATGTTTCCAATGGGCATATTTTATATTTTACGTAAAATATTGAATCGAATACTTATCGATTAATTCTTGTATGGATCAAATTTGATAATATATATTTCGATTCCTCAAAAATCCGTAAAATATAATTAAATACTCATAATATGTACTTACGTCATATTAATAAAATAATTTATTAATTCCTTCAAACCTTTGAATGAAATCCATTTCCGTAAGCAATTTTTCCTTTACCATTTCTTCCGTACACCAAATAATTAACATTATAAAGATTTATAGTCATGTGTGTTCATTATATATGTATAAAGTTATCAATAAATACTATTACAATGGGGCTAAAAAAAGAAATTAAAAATTAAATGGATATCCCATCTAGAGGACTGTTTAAAATGCACTGAAGGTACCCTTAATTTGTTTCATCTTAATTGACTATTATGAATATCTAACAATGAAATGATTTATGATATCACAAACAAAAACAATAATAATAATAAATATATTATTATAGAATGATGAACAGTCTATTGTGCAAATCTTAGGAATGAGGAAAATCTTCATATAATTGCTAATTTTATATTTGTTTTTTATGGTTAAAATATTTTTATTCTGTTACTGCAAAGAAGAATGCAGTGTAAAAAACTCTTGATGAACAGTTTCTTGTCCCTGTTATGGGATATAATATCTACTCGCATATTTGGCCGCCTACGGCGCCCATATGTTCATATTACATAAGTTTCTTAAAATTTGTATCATGGATTTTGTGGAGATAAAATAGATTTTCTAAATGTCAAATGAGTTACAATAATTTTCTGTTTTGTACAAATATTCCTCATACAAAGTTTGACTTTGTACAAAGAAAACGTTTTAAGTCACATGAGATGCTTTTTTTCTTTTTCGTTTTTCCTCTCTTTACCATGAAAAGTAGGTAGTAAAATCAGAAAAGGTGATTTTCTGGTTTATTTCTGGTCTCATCACTTTGCAAATAGTTTTATTAGGTCCGCCTTAACCAAAGGATTCCATAGGTACATTCAAAGTTCCAATCCGACCATAAATGTGGGAGGAGATAGCGTGCGGACATACGGACAGACAGAGATTGGTGAATTATTATATTGATTGTTGTATCCGATAAATAAACAGGATGGGATCTCCATAATATCCTCTGAATTGATGCTATAAAGGGAGAAAACATTTCCAAATCGGAATTGGTTAAAATGGTGCCCAGTTGAATCCAATTATAAAATTCCGTGGAAGTGAAGTACCTTTTCCAGTCTTGTTCATGATATACGCCCATTTTTTCAACTATTTTACGATAATAAGTTGGAAAATATCATCTAAGAGACAGAAGCCTCCCCCTATAATTCTTTTGGGACGTTTGAGGGCGGGAAGATAAGATTTGTGAAAAACTGAGGTCAACCAAGACTCTTCTTCTTTGATTGCATATTCGGCAAGTGAAGGAATCGAAGTTGCCCTTTACAAAACAACAGGCACCACACGTGTACATAATATACAAATCGATATTTGTTTATAAATAAATAAGAATACGCAGCTACAACAAATTGTAAAACCACATTTTGCAAAAAAGTAGTGAACTTTTAAAATTGTGTTATATGCCGCAGCTCGGTACGCAGCTGTAGACCTCCAAATTCCCTTTGCTTGTTCATGGACCTTAGCGGCAAGTGTCTTAAAATGCTATTCCGGAATCTCAATTTTTGTTTGCAAGGAATGTACAGAAGATTTATAATATTTTAAAAAACTTATTTATTGTTTAAATTAAATGGTGATATTGGAGTACTCTATTCAAGAGTTTGTAAATGAAAAGGATCGAAAAAATGCACTAAATATACTTAAGGATTAAATCATAAGATCTGAAATGATGTTAGGTGGTTTAGCAAGAAAGCAGTTTTAAATGAAAATAGTAAAAATGATATGATCCCTCAAAGATAGTCCCTTTTTTCATAACCATAAGAGATTTATTCCTAGCCAATAATATATATAATTAGCAATTATCAGAGCCTGTATTCAACTAATCAAAATATTTTACTAATACAGACTAAGAAGAATTTACCAACTATATAATAGTGTTTGGTAACTCATTTTCACAAAAATCCATTTAAACTTGGATCCTTGCTGGACCACCACATATGTTTACTCTTCAAGGCTCATGAGTTAAACTATGACTTATTTAATAATCTCAACTGTTTGTAAAGTATCACCCTTTTAATTATAAGCAACCATGATCGATAAGATGCCTCAGTGTGTGATACTTATTTGTTCATAACAATAAAGATCACTTTATTTATCGGACAAAGAAGAAGTTTGACAACTTTTAGAAAGACCAAAAGCGGAGATAATTGCATTTATCGTAGATAGGGATAGAGGAAAGAACTCATTTTTGCAATGTTGAGGCAGCTGTTGGTGATGAACATGAATTCAGAGAGAAGAATATCACCATAAAGAAGATCTCTTCTCCTTTGGCCTATATCAATGACGTCATTGTCGAATCCTTTGAATGAACTTCTTCCATTAACCTATTAATTTTATTAAATAAATAAAGCAACTGTTCTTACTCAAGAAACTATTTTGTTTCAATCATAACTTTTGAACAATGGATCATTATTCTATCACTATCAAACGCAGGAAAAATACATAAAACAGTGTTACCAACTGATTATGTTCCTTTGTAGTTTGTGAGAACAACCTACCCTCTATCCCTATGTATAGACCTCATAAAAATCCCTTAAATGACTCAACAATGTACCTACGAAAGATCCAGTTAGTCGTTGAAGAGTCTCAAACGGATAATTTAATTATACACACACACAATAAACTAACCCCTTCTTTGTGGTTTATGTTTGTACTAAATGCTTAATGCCTACACAAAGGGAACCCTAAATGATAAAAAAAAGCAGAGGGGCGATCAGAACCCCTTTTGGACAATTAATGGGGAGATTCTTCGGTAATTACAGCGTTTGTACTCAATTGCCTTCTTCTAACCATAATACTTACTTAGCATATGGTCCTATGCATCTCTCTCTTTATATATATATACAGGGTGATTCACTTAAATTGAGACTCACATATTACAAACTCAATCTTTGTATTAAATTTCACACAAATAATTTCTAAACAAAAATGATTGCACAATGTGTAATTTACAAAAGTATTTCATTAAATTTTCACATATCCTTCTGTGGCCTTCACTACAGCTTTGAACCTCCTCACGGTG
>CP045905.1:716077-744874 GCA_013387185.1 Caligus rogercresseyi
AATCCTTATTTTCGTAAATCGTGATATTTCTCAAGGCAATCTGGCACGAGGTCAACTTATTTTTTTACCATTTATTAAAAACATTTTTGGCCGTTTTACAACTATACTTCTGATTATGGATTGCGTCCATTCAGGCATATATGATGGAATGTCGAACCATATACGTGACTTGGTTTTGAGCATATCCTTGATAAAATATATGCTCTTCTAGACAAAAGCTTTAACAGCGTATAGCACACAAATTTAAAAAAATATAAATGCATAATCTGTCAATAAAAGGTTTGTGAAGTAAAAAAATAATTGATGGTGGTTCTCTCAAATTTGATCCGTTGAAGGTCAAAAGAAAGTAAAAAACGAATAGTCCATAACATCCACATTAAGAGCTCAAAGTCATCCATAGAAAAAATGTTTCAACCCAAACTTGAACATTTTCTAGAGATTATAAAAAAGAAACGTTTTGGGGAAAAACATGGATATAATGAATTTTTTAACGGGAGAGATTCACCATCACTTATAACACTCCCTGAACTCCTCAAAATTATTCCTAAAAATTGTCAAGATCTAATGAATCGTTTAAGGGAACAGACATTCAGAATTATGATTTTTATTAGTGTAGTGTAGCCCGAAGAAAGAGGAAAATGACTACTCATTTAGTTGTTATGAAAGATTCTATAAAGTCTCTTGCCTGCCGCTTATTATGGCTGCAAGCAAGAGTATTTAAGATTAGAGACCTGCTTAGTGTGAGATAAGGAGAGGCAGATTGATCTGCTGTTAGTCGACAGGTTTATCAAACAAGTTGATATTTTCACAATCTATAAGGGAAAAGGTGATTTACAGTAGAAAAAATGATGCTAATGTGTAGTGACCATAGAGATATAAGAGATAGAGAGCTTATTCCCTCCAATTAGCAGAGAAACATCGTCGTTCAGCTGTATTCTAGACACAATGACGTATTTTCTGAAGAATCCATAGAGATATAAAGATATAAAGGGCTTATTCCCTCCAATTTATCAGAGAACCATCGTCCCAGCTGTTGCCTGTCCTTATAAACATAATTTATCTTTAAAGCTCTATGGTTACAGAAGAAAAAATGATGCTAATGTGCCGGGTTTGGGAGATTGAGATATAAATACATAGAGAGCTTATTGTATTCTTCAGAGAAATGTCATTGTGCCCAATATAGGTAAACAATAGGTATTTTTATCTGCATGATCAATTACAATGACGTCTTACAAATAACTTTGTTTATAATGGGCACCGGTGACAGCTGACGATGTTTCTCTGCTATTGAAGGGAATAAGCTCTATTTATCTATGGTTTCAGTAGAAAAAATGATGCTAATGTGTAGGTTTGGGAGATATAGATATAAAGACATAGAGAGCTTATTAGATTATTCAGAGGCAATACGTCAAATTGCCCAATATGAACATATAATATTTCTATCTCTATGATCAACTTACGATGACGTAGTAACAATTACTTTTTTAAAGGCCATTATTTCAATTGTAACTGGGTATACAAAGTAATTCAGGTGGAAGAATTGTGTATAAAAATAACACATAATAAAACAACGTTGTACAATAAATCCCTTTGTTTATATTGGGCAACGGCGACAGCTGAACAACGATGTTTCTCTGCTATTAAAGGAAATAAGCTATCTATATCTTTATATCTCTATGGTTTGGGAGAACAAACCCTATCGTTATTTCTAAGTATTGTTTCCAAAGATGAATTTATGAAGCTCTCATCATAGAGAAAATGAATGACAAGTTCCCAGGGCATTCAAGGGTGTATAATAGTGTGCAAAGGATATGTATTTTGTTGATCTCTTTCACTTTTTAAGAATAACATGGCTTTATGTGTGTACAAAAAGAATTACCGGATGTTGAGAGGATTTTTGGATGTCTCAGGAGTTATCTTCCTCAGAGAATGATAGAATTGTTCCTTCCTCCCAGGATTGATTTACTTTTTTATATGTTGTTAATAAAGAAAATAATAATAATAATAATAATTTCTGTAATTATCCTGCTAAGGCATGAGGAAGTGGAGATGGAAACATATGTAATTCCTTAATACTCAGATATTTCTACTTCCATTCAATTACGACTGATTTGTAGAATGACAGTTTAAGATACATAAATCATCTTTCGGGAGTGCGATAGCCGTGTGCGTTAAGGCGTGTTCAACTCTCAATATTGGGGGCGCAGGTTCGAATACTCCCAGAGGGGATGGCCATTTTTGGTCTACCTCATTGATAAGATCCTAGGTTCGAGTGACTAGTTTTAATGCTATAAGGCTTATTTATATAAAGTCGGATGCAATTCAATCGAACAAAATAGGCAAAAAAATCATCTCATTTGCTTTTATTAATAAAAGTTATGAGATTGTTCAAAAATATTTATTGTATCGTTCATAAGGATAAGAAAAAATATATTGTTTTCTGAGACGTGAAGGGTAGAGAGAGGGAATAATTTAAAATAAGAGAAGTTGGTATTATGCAATAAAGTATACATTCCCTTGCGGCAGCTGTCGAGGAGTGAAAATCAATTTAGAGGAAGAATAACATACTAATCGTCTCTTCTCTCATGGACCTAACTCCATGACGTCATTGGCAAATCCTTTTAATGGACTCCTCCTATTCCACCATTTATATTAATAGAATAATGAAACTCCTCATACTCTAGGAGGAAAGAAAATGTTTGTTATGTTTCATCATAGCTGTCGATATATGGATCACTGACTAACGAACGTAAAAAAAAGAAAATATTGTTATCGTATGAAAAAAACCATGTTTATTGGTGAGTTGGCAAGAACAATCTTTTTTGTTATCCTTCTATTTATTGGTAGTATCAACTCATTATCCTTAAACATACATTACGAATGTTCTTAATAGCTCATAAAATCATATATTGACACATTTTCCTTATTTATGGATAATATTGTCGTCATAGTGAGGATTCGTTTATCGGCATGAAAGCACCAAAATATTCATTCTTTTCTTTTAACATTAGATTTGGTTTATTTTTTTCAGATTAATAAACTATTTATCAATGTCTTATCGGCATAGTGATGATCCGTTTATCGGCACGAAAGCACCACACATATTCATTCTTTTTCCTTAAACGATAAAATTTGGTTTATTTTTTCAGATTTATTAACTCTAGCCCTTTCAATGGATTCGTACATGACACGGATGATGATAATAAGCTTAGTGCCGTTTAGGATAATATACTTATATCTGAATGTATATGCATACATTAATTATGTGATGTCTTTTGAGTATCCTTTTGTCTTTTAACCAATTATGTTCAAGATAAAAGTCCCTGCGCTACATCTTTAATCACCCTTACGAATAAAAAGTTTATTTATATATGTAAATATATAGAGAACCCGAAATATCATTAGGAAAAGGAATATAAACCGTAGTGCTGCATTTAAACATTTCAATTTAAAACTCCTTTCAATCAGTGCTTGACACTATCATTGACTATGGAGGCTTATAAGAAACGCAATGATATCATCTCTCAATCGATTGTTTCACCAAAACAGCCGTCATTGAAGTGATTTTTATTTTATAGCATCATCTACTCTTTTTGACTACTTTTTGTTTGCTTTGAGAAAATTATTTTTATAATTATGATGAACTAATTTTAAGTTATATATATATGGAAAAGACCGGAACACTTTTTTGCCGGGACCCGGGAAGGACTTAAATTTTTCAAGCCGGGTCGGGCCAAAAAATAATATATTCGTTCCGTCATCATTTTGAAAGCGAGGACGTTTTTTCAGAAAATAACTTTTCCTATTATTTAAAAAATATATATATATCCTAAAATAAAGTGATAACGTTTTTTTAGAAAATATTTTTAGATATTTCTTAAAATATTAAGAATTATTTAATAAGAACGTCGTCACTTTCAGAATGTCGAACAACGATAATATTTAAGTCCAGGCCCGTGATTTGTAGACACCGGGCTGGGACGTTCAAAACACAGCCGGGAATTCTATTGTTTTCCTCATTTATATATATATACCTATATATATTTATATATATATGTATATATATATATGGTTGGATAGAATTGCATCCTTGTGGAATGAATACGCATAACGGTATTAAAATTAATCTATCGGTCTTATCAATAGGCTGACCAAATTGCCTCTCCCTCTCGGGGTTCGAACCGACGCTCTCACATTAGTTGTTGCAGTACTGACCTTAACACACTGAGCTATCACACTCCCTATACATGTATCTTTATTGAACCATATAAAAATTTGAATTAATTATTTATATAAACTGTGAATTTAAAGGTTATTTTTTTTTTCATTGCTCATAATATTTATTACCTCCGCCGAAGGAGGTATTGCTTTCACTGGCGTTTGTTGGTTTGTTTGTTTGTCACAAGATAACTCAAAAAGTACTGAACGGATTCGAATGAAACTTTTTGGAGTTGTTGGAAATGCCAAAAGGAACAGTGATTAAATTTTGGCATCTCTAAGTGCTTTTTTAATATGCAAAATGAGCTAAATACTAATAAATATTTCAAGTTAGCCTACTCTGCCAATAGATGTCGATGTACTGTGACCTCCTCTTTGATGACGTCAGTTTTTTTTTCTTTCAATGTACCTCTAGAGGGTAAACAATAAAGGAGCAGTATGTAGAGTTAAAAGGACAGTGCGTAGAGGGTTGGAAATGACAAAAAGACCAAGTGATTAATTTGGTGGGGATCGGCGGAGTTTTGCACTCTCTGAGTCCTCTAGTTTTTATGTATGCATTCAACGAAATAAGGATCTCACCGATTAGAAGAAAAAATATTTGAAAACAATAAAACAATAAGTTTAAGCATTAAAACAATGATTATTCAATATATTTTTAATTAACCATCTGTATACTTATGTACAGTATTTTTGTAATGCGTATATATGTACATATGGATAAAGTACCACTATAATATTTATTTATGTACCATGTACACAATTTTACCTATATTTGATTTATTATTGTATATTTTATAGTACAGTTATAATAAAGACCTTTAAAAAAAAAGTACCTACAATAATTGTCTCTTATCATTGCCTATATGGTCATTGATTATAATGATTGAAACCATAGGTACTATTTTAAATGGTTTTCATAAATAATTACTAAAAATTATATTTTATATAAAGAGACTCAAGCCTTAGAAATAGACTTTTACTAGTATATATATTTTTTTTCTTTCTAGTACTGGGACTTTATTCTTCACAAGAATTTTTAAATACTCCTTACCTTTCCACTTTTGGTGAGATAAAATATTACTTTATATAATCTGTATCGTTGGTAAAGACTAACAAATATGAACGCCTTTGTCTTTCATTTTACTTTCATAGGAATGGTATTACCTCCGCCGAAGGAGGTATTGTTTTCACTGGCGTTTGTTGGTTTGTTGGTTTGTTTGTCAGCAGGATAACTCAAAAAGTACTGAACGGATTCGAATGAAACTTTGTGGAGTTGTTGGAAATGCCAAAAAGAACAAGTGATTAAATTTTAGCATCTCTAAGTGCTTTTTTTAATATGCATAATGAGCTAAATACTACTACTAATAATAATGAAATGGGGTCTCTATTCAGGGAGTAGGAAAGAACAAACGCAAAAAAATATTCATTGACGTATTATTGTTCATTTATCAGCTCAGGACTATGTTAACCCAGTGACGTAGCTTAAACTTCTTCCTCTTCCCGTCTTCGGCGGAGGTATACACTCTTGAGTGTATACATGCCTCTAGTTTTATATATTGTTGCTTCTTGTGATACATCAACTCCCAAGTGTGGTATAACACGTCTCAATCCACCTAGTAATCAAGGAATGCATTCATCTCTGATGACTTCATACAACAACTATGTCATGGAACTACGTGACAATAAAAAAAGATTCTTTGTTGAGATGGAATCAATGAAGACGATCTAATGTATCTAATAATATAATAGTAGTATATTCATCTTTTTCCCCTTCATCTTAATAAAATTTGCCATCATCATCCTAGGGACAATAATACTAAGAATGTGAGGACTTAATTCAAATCCCATTGTAATTTAGAGAGTCATTCCGTTAGTTATTAGGGACTTATGATTATAATGAGAACAATAGAATAATACGGCTTAATAAAATCACGAATTATAATTGTAATTTAAAATAATGGATTGATTCTTCGAAATATTATACTACTTTAGTTTGCGAAGATCTTAGCAGTGTCCAATAGAGACAAAAGGAGATTTTTTTATCAAATAAGATCCAATTTAACACCTCAGGTCAACGCCTAAGTAATAAACTACCATTTCCATAGTTAAGGCTCTTCGTTCAAAGAAGGCAAATAAAAATGGCTGGAAATTTCATCATTTCAAACACAAAATACTTACAAAATAAGATAAAATAATTATCCAAGCATACGAATTGAGGTGGAGTCATTGATCCAGTGCGGAATCGGATATACAATCGTAGCCCAGACACTAGAGCCCACCGCCAATTTAAACATCTTATTTATTTATTCTAGCTCGGTAAGCCAAACCATTGAGATATAAAGATATAGAGAGCTGATTCCCTTCAATAGCAGAGAAATATCGTTCAGCTGTATTTTTGTGTGTCCAATATAAACAAAGTAATATGTACTACGTCATCGTAAGCTGATCATAGAGATATAATCTATCTCTAAGGGTAATCCTTACCGACGTCTTCCATAGAGATATAAAGATATATGTAGATAGCTTATTCCCTCCAATGAGAAGAGAACCATCGTTTTCTGGACACAATGACGTATTTAATTTCCTCTAATAGCAGGGAAACATCGTTCAGCTGTATTCGGGACACAATGACTTATTTCTCTGAAGAATCCAATAAGCTCTCTATTTCTTTATATCTCTATGAGCCAAACAATGATATAGTTTTCTAAGAACTACTGGAATCTGTTTTTAAACATATATTAATTATATATTTTTTAAAATTTGCTTACTTGTTACATTTTAATTGTCTTTTTTATACGATTTCATGACTGATTTTGACAAATAAGGAGCCAAGAAAGAAAAATGTATAGAAGTAAACAAAAAAGTAATGCGTCATACATAAAACCTTCATAGAAAAGTTTAGGTATTCATAAACATAAAAACTCCTCTTCATAAAATCATTCAGTTTTAATCGTTGATATTTTGATACATTAATATAATAATAATAATATGAATTAAAATGTAGTAAAAGACTACTTATATATCAATGACTTCTGTCTGCAAGATGATCACCTGGGCGTAAGCAATGCCCTTGTTTAAATCCCCCAGACACTCATACAAAGTACAAGAAACATATACCCTTAGTCTAGATCTTCAAAGGTATAAGATTTCATAGCTTTACAAACATGGATATATATATATAATCTAATTCTTAGATTACATATACTCATGTTTCGTACAAACACGTTAACATAATACAACAACAATCTGTAAGAAGTTATTTATAAGTCTTTTAAAACACTTTTGTCTAACAGCGTCATCGCCCTTGATTGTTGAAAGTTGACTTCATTCCAGGTATTGTTCAACCCTCTGGGTTTGGCACTTTTAGAAGTTCACGCCCGTTTCCATGATTTGTACAAAGCATTGTGACAAAATAAATAAATTTAATCCTTGGAACTTTAAAAAAGTTCTTAATATTTTTTCAATTTGTTTTTCATAGTGTCTAAGTGACAAGGATAATTACGCTGTGTCCTTGTTTTTTTATTTATTTTGTTACGGAAATGGAAAGATATTTGTAAATACTACTAAAAACAAGAAGAAGGTTGGATATTTTGTGATTCTGTTTACTTTTGTCAATGTTTTGTCTTCTTCTTCTTTTGTACTCTATTAACAATCGGAACTCGAAAGGGTGGACCCTTCATGAGTCAACATTTGGATTTAAATATTTTTTTTTAATAGTTGCTTCTTTGCTCTCGTCAAAATAACATAACTATTGACGTAATATATTTCATTTCATTTTAGTTAAGAACTAAGTATCCTAAATACCATTGAGATATAAAGATATAGAGAGCATATTCCCTCCGATTAGCAGAGAAACATCGTTCAGCTGTATGATGAACACAATGACGTATTTTGCTTCCCTCCAATAACAGAGAAACATTGTTCAGCTGTATTCTTGACACAATGACGTATTTCTCTGACGAATACATAGAGATATAAAGATATAGAGAGTTTATTGGACTCCTCGGAGAAATACGTCATTGTGTCAAGAATATAGCGATATTTCTCTACTTTGGAGGGAAGAGAAATACGTCATTGTGTTATGTTTATATCTCTATGATTATATCTCTATGATCAGCTTACGATGACGTATTATCAATTAATTTGTTTATAGTGGACACTCAGAAACAATAGAACGCTGTTTCTTTGCTATTGAAGGGAATCACTCTCAATATATTTATATCTCTATGGACGAATCCAATAAGCTCTCTATATCTTTATATCTCTATGAACTACGAGTATTTACGTAATATTATTTAATTCATTATAGTTAAGAACTAAGAGTCCTAAGTACTAGAAAGGAGCAAAAGTAAACAAATAATTTATTTTTAAAAACCTGACATGCTTGAGACATACTTAAATGTTTCGACAACGGGTGGTATCAAAATATATATATTTCAAGGGCTTGAGAAGGAAGTTTGCTTGACAAGTGATAATGCATTATTTTATGCAACCATAAAAGCTTTTTATATTTAAAAATTTGCAGCATAGTATGTGCATTGTTTTATAATGCGCATTTTTTAGTTATAGCAGTCTTTCCGTAAGACTAAAAGCCCGGCGGTTACGTTAATTAATGTATTTGTAATATGATATATTTTGGTTTATTTTATAAGGATGAATAATTTTTACAAACTTTTTAATTAATAAACAACTGATAATTTTTTGGGCAAAGAAAATAAATATTTAGCTTTTTTCTCCTCAAAATATGCGTTTTGTAAGAATTGCACAATGACAGTTGCCTGCTCTTGTGCATAATTGTAACAATTAAGTCAGTTTAATTAAAATTTACTCAAAAAAATTATGAGATCTAGCACATTTTTGTTATATATATTTTTTTATAAACAATGATTAGTAAATACGACAATAATTAATTTTTTTTGTGATTTGACCTTCTAGTTCATTCCAATGTACCGCCTTTTAGTGTTGATTAACTGCTTAACATGTAGTTTTCCTTTTTTCCTAAAGAGGATTGAAGACGCTGAATTCGAATGTGACCTTTTTCTGACACGACCGAATTTTCACCATTTAATTGCCATCTAATCTATTTATTTTCCTGGGCCAAAAAAATTATCAACTCTTTATTAATTAATGAAATTAAATGTATGAAAAATTATTAATCTTAATAAAAGTGAACCACAAATATTATATATATATATATAATATTACAATTATATAATCGCTTCACGTACTTTTTTGTCATTTCACTTTAAGCTATGGTTTATCCTTTATGCATGATGGATGGAAAGGTATATAGATTGTCATACTCAGGGAATATATAGACTTATTTTGTTGGTCAGATTAAAAAGTAATATTCCGATATAATATATTAGCTTAAATTAATATTAATATTAACCCAATTTTCATGCCAATATACCAAAGGCCTAAATATAGGTAAATATAATAATACAAGCAATCAGATTTTTTGTTGCATACTTTAAAATCGAAAATACTCTAAACAGTTCATGAACAAACAATCCCAAAGCGAAATTAGACATTATTTATTATCATTGAATCAGTTAATTTGATGCAAATTGTCATTTCGTAGCGTTTTCGTTTATAAAGAGTCTGGGCATTCACTAACTAAGCTAGGCAAGCCAAAAAAAACCAAAGAAATCGGTACTTCTGCATAATGCTCAATTGGTTTTCGATATAATTGAATATCTGGGTATATTGTAACATATATATTTTTGAATTAAAACTTTTGAAGTTCACCATACAAATGTAACTATGATCTTTTGGCTCAAGCCAAACCATTGGGACTCCAAATTTCATATGGCATTTTTGTACATTCGACTTGTTACGCAAAGTTGCCATTTAGGCTTTAAATATTTTTTGAGGGGCAGACTGCTTGTGCGTATCACCAAGTATGACTTAAAAGTAGGCAAGATTTGCCTCCTTTACAAACTCAGAGATTGGGAAACGTTGCTTTTCGGTCATATATTATCCACATATATCTAACAACATGAATCTGATTCACTCTTACATTTATTTCGTGAAAAATCAACTGTTCAATAAATTTATAGAATAACAATGACAAGCTTCATTTCTATGTCAAAGAAAAAGGAGAAAATAAATATCAAAAACACGGTAAAAAGTATTTTTGGTCTAGTTTTTTTTGTATTGTTTAATGAAAAAAGTTCAAAGTCCTTATTCATGTAGGACATGACTTAAGGGGAAAAATTATTATTATCATTTTTTTAAACCAAGGTAAAACTTTATTTACATGATATTATATCTTATAATATTCATAAAAATACATTAAAACGTCGTGTTGTTAACAATATGATCAACCGGAGAAGTAAAAATTTTTGGTGAAAGAACTCGAGTAGATCTCATTCTCAATTATTGTTCTTAAATTTGAATATTGCTGTATTTAAACCTCCAATTTTCTTCTTTTTATTGAATTTAACGTTAGGAGATTATAAATAAATGAATTTGTATTCTTTGGAGTTCGTCCAACAACAAAGAATTGAAAGATTGGATCGATTCTGCAAAACAAAAAGTTACAGACAAACAGTCTCTTTCTATACAAAGTATATCAAATGATTTCTACTTTGAATTTATATTTTTGTCTTATTTTCTTAACTTTTAGAGGTTCTTTATTTGAAAATATCACATATATACAATTTAAAAAAATAATCCTCGAGGGGTTGTGTTAATAACATAATAAATAAACGGTTAATTTTTAAATGAACCCTCTAGGGCCATATGCATCACATCATAAAATCATCATTATTCTATTTTTATAAAAGTGAAAGTAAGGAACATTAACAGAAAGAAAAGAAAATATTAATATATAAAATGTAAATATATTTTATTTCTTTTAAATTCTTCTTGTATCTTTCAATAATGAGTCTTATAAGGAGGATAAATTTGTAGGGCCATAGAGGAAAAAATATAGACATTTGTTTCGAAATCAACAACTTACAATTTTTGAGCATTCAGGGCTCTATATCTTGCAGCCGAAAATAAATATTTGTTTTGAATAACTCGTTACGAACGAGTGTATTGGAGGACTATTATCATTAATATAAATATTGTTTTAAAAGTAAAACTTTACATAAATATAGTTTTATTGAAGAAATACAAATACAAATACTAAGATCAAAAAACTCTGTTCAATATTTGTGTAGAACATAAATGAACATTTAGGTTCAAATTTAATTTAATATGGCATTTCTTAGATATAAAGTGAAGGGAAACTAAATCATTCTTCTTTTTTTTCATTCAATGTCACGTTCAAGTAAAAATGCAATAATTGTGCTGAGTTCAAAGGAGGGTTGTTAGCTTACATGGAGTTTCAAACATCAAATTGTTTTCTGGACGCCATTTTCAATTTATTTATTTATTATTATTATCTCATTTTTTGAATAACTATAAATATTCATTTTTATATTTATCTGCTTTAAAGATTAATAATTCGACGGCATTTATTATATATTATAATTATCATTGCGATTTTTAGTGAAATGTATTTTATATAAAATGTTTAAAAAAATGCTAGAAGTCTATCCCTAATTCTTTGATTAGAATGGGCTCGCAATAAACATTGTGATCTTTTGCTTTTATATGGTTGCACTTTTATTAACATGCATCTACATTCCCATCAAATTTGTATTTATGCATCACCTCTGCGAAAAATTTATTTGGTAATCGGAAAAACAATTTTGCATGACAGAATTACGGCTTTTTGCGGATGGTCCAGGATTTATTGGTTTATTATGCCCTCCAATGATAGCCTTGAGGTATGCTTCTTATTACTACTCTATGTATTCATGAGCGGTATCTTTATGAGATCACATTGTCTTTTATATCAACATCATCCTATTTCGGCTATTTTATGAGCTAATAAATGGAGTTCAAAGTTATAAAGGATGAAAACAAATACCTCACACAAGAGTTGCATCATTGGCGCCTCAATTAAAAACTATACATTGTGCTCATAGAGCGGCTAAGACAATTGTAGGGCTGTATAGATCCTTATAGTTCCTTAAGCATCATCTATTATAAGCATTACATATATATATATAATATATATTTTTAAAGAATTTTTTGTTGTTTCACATTATACATACCTATATACATTACAATAAAGAACAAAGATATATAACAATACACACATATATAAAGCAAATGAACACGACCACACAGAGGGGTATATGTGTTACTACAGCAGGAGTTGATCTAAAGTATTATAAAATATTAAAGTTATTTTTTTCCATTTTTGAGCATTTCATCAATTTAAGGATACGTAGGTCTTCATCCTCTTCTTGCATGAATTGATATCTCTCATAAGAGAGTGATGGGCATCTGTTAATTAAGTGGTCTGCGCTTTGTGGCTCTTCCAAACAAATATTGCAGATTCTATCAATATTTTTCCATTTACTTATATGAGCCAAAATGGTCCGTGGCCCGTATAAGCTTGAACAAGAAGACTCATGTTTTGGCACAACAGTTGAGTAGTCTTGGATTTTGGTTTTTTAACATGTGATGTGTGTACTTCATTAGTTGATCATCTTTGTATCTACTACACCACTCATAAAAAAGATTCATGTATCACCTTTTTTATGTAGCTAGGAGGTGCTCCATATGCTATATATATATATATATATATATATATATATATATATATATATATATATATATATATATATATATATATATATATTAGGGTGATTCTTATTTAACATTTTTCGGATTTGAGAGTCGGGCTCCCCCTAAGATTTTGCTTTAGTGCATAGAGATCATCTTGTGAAAGTTTGAACGAAATCGAATAATGGGAAATGTCCGCTCAACGGGCCCCAAAGTTATTTGGTCAACTTATTTTGTAAATTTTTCTTCCGCCGTTTGAACGCCTTTAATGTTCTCAATTTCAATGCTATTTTCAAACAATTTGCCGTAAAATGTAGATATGATTGCAAGGATTCCAAATCAGTGTTTACTTTTTATGTATATTCAAAATTGAACGAGAAATTTAAGTTTAGAAATAATCATTTTTATGGAAAATACCCCAAAAATTTACATTTGGAAACTTTATTATCTCGTTTGATTTTGGATGTACATAAAAAATAAAACTGATTCGGAATCCTACATTTTGTGGCAATTGTTTGAAAATAGCATTGAAATTAATCCAAAAACATGAAATATGAAATATCGGATGCAATTCGATCGAACCATAGGCAAAAAAATCACCTATACTATATATATATATATATATATATATATGTTTTCAATTAATATTTTATATTTGTCATGTATTTGTTGGTATATATAGATATACGATTATTTCAGTAGCCATGAAGGCTAGAGTTATATGAACTCCGAAATAAATCATACAAGCACAACAACATATTCAAACGATATTTATTCAGGCGTTTTGATTTTTAATAGGATGCAAGTGAGCTATTGTGTTGATAATAAAGAAGACAATTAAGATCGACTTTTTTTATTAAGAATCCATGTTCGTTGAAATTAATGTATAAGCCCTTACGTGGTATTAGGATTCAATTGGACCCATTTGCTCTTTTAAAAGCAGAAAAAAACATTCACTATCATATTTTTAACCTTGAAATTCTGTGACTTTTTCTAATGTATTGAGTAAAAAAATACTTTGATATAAAATCTCATGAAGGCTGTAAAAGAAGTTGCACTGGCCATCTTGGGTTTTTATTACCTACTCCTAAAAATAACTAAAAATGGTGCTTCTTCCCTGTTAAAATGGAAAAATTGAGCTATTTATGTTCTGTGTTAGTGTTTACAAGTTGCTTATTCATTCAAAAAATATTTTGGGTAATAAAAAACAAGATTATGCAGAGGTGGGTCAATTTTGGACCGTAGGGGGATCAGTGTGACCAAAATCGTAAAATCATAGGGGGACTGCTAAAAAAATATACCCTTTGTTGTATATGTAAATCATTTATGCAATTGGCCTGCTGCACAAACCGTTTTGTATATCGTATAATATTGCCAAATATAGTATATTTTATCTGTATACATGGCATTTATGAATCTTTTATAGGTATGTTTCTGCACTTTTTATGTTAAGAATATATAATATGTAAATATTGTGTAAGAATAAATAAACAAATAGCTGTACAATTGAATATAGATATTTGGAAATAATTGGAAATGAAATAACAATTTTAAATCTCTATTATAATAAATAAAACAATACAACAAATATTGTGAAATAAAGCGAATGGTTCTTGCGAATAATAAATACAGCTCTTCACCACTGTGAAAAGGGGAAAACACAGCTATTAAGTTTTTTTGTGTGATGGCTAACAAGTTTGTTTGTTTAGCTACTAGATCATCCCCACCTCACCGGAACTCAATCCGGTATCAGCCGGTAATAGTACCCTCTAGGAGCTAACCGTTTTTAGTATAATGTTAAATTTATAATGTAGTTAAATGTTTATAAGAGGAACTCTTCCAGAATACGTTTTTTTCCCCATCAATCCTCCCGGCTATTTCCCTCATTCCAGTATCAGAGTATCAATTGTTTTTTAATTAAAAAATGTTTTGGGTTAAAAAACCAAAGAAACTACTTTATTTTAAAGCTTATGTAGAGGTGGTTGACCCGTAGGACGAACAGTATGATCAAAACCTAAGATCATACAAGTGTTAAAAGTTTATACTAAACTAGAACGACTATTCTAGATGAATTAATTGAAAGCATCAGTTATTCTGACCAAATATTTTGTGCGTCGTCGAATTAACTGCCTGAAAGGATTGCTGATCATTATGTGTTTGCTATTTCTTCAATCTTATCAATTTGAATCAGAGACTCATGTCTTGATGTCTCTGTTTTCAGCTGATAATTAAGACTTCGTGGCATCTTTCGAATGACAGTCCTCTTTATATTGTGCACAGGCAGATAATGAGGAGATTTTAAACTTTTCTTTCATATTTTTGGAGTTAAAAACATCAATCAACAATAAATTGAATCGTGCAATGCTAACTGCATATAGCGAAGCAATACTCTTGCACAGTAGTAGAAAAGTGTATCATTGTATAAAGTATACAACACTAAGTCTAACATTTGATTGATCGTATGGATGATTTTATATTATTAGATATTTACTCATGAAATTGTTAAATATGATATTGTTCACTAAGCAAATAAATACAACTTCGCACTATCGAGTGCGAAGGCCCTTATTGGTTCAACTGTCGAGGAAGGAACAGTGACAAGGCAAGACCTGCGTCCAATTTTATTATCTGCCGCAGCTCGATATACCGCACTGAAGTTAAGATCCCCGGAGTTTAGGTCGGATTCGTGAAATATGCCATCGACTTGGTTTTCATACATGGTACCTTCTTCGAGCCGTCACCTCACCTTGTTGAAGAAGATAGTTCTTCAATATCACCGTTTTTATAACCCCTTATGATTTGTTTTTGTTTTATAGTTTTGTTTTTATATTGCGTATTATTTCTGTTTAATTGAGTTTGGGTCTTTTTAGGTAGATTAATTTAAACTATAATGTTTATTTATGTATTTTTTTACGCAATTCTACCTACTATTTTATTATTGTATTTTATGTATACTCTATGTACTACAATTTTAAATAAGACCTTAAAAAAAAAAAAAAAAACATTCTATTAAATGCAGTTACGTAAAAAATTGTTTGTCATAATAATGTTGGTCTTACCTCTAAAAAACTCTGTTGGTGCTCATTAACAATTCATAAATTGATTAATTGTTCTCTTAATGGTAATACCATTTAGCACCATATCCTTAAATTACCTGCTCTTCAAACCAAAAACCTCCAAACAAACCTTATGGAAAAGAATACCATTATTTATCATTAAAGCCTATACATAAATGCCTTGCATAATTTTTCCTGTATTTATATCCAAAAACACAGTTTTAAGGACTGTCTATCTATACGTAGAACTATTCTTATCATAATGATGTTGGTATGTATTTATGGTTCTTGGGATCAAGATTGCCTCTCCCAAGTGCTAGGTCCTTCCCTAAGACCTTTATACAATTGTTTTTGTTTGTTTTGAAGAAGACTATGCAGTATAAAGCCTGAAGGGGATTTGAGTTACATACGTTCATGGACTGTTGTAATGTTTTCTGCAGGACGCAAGAATAATAATTTTTGCTTATTTGTTAGAGAGTCTTTCAAGCCCCTGTTGTGGTCCAATTCATAAGCGGCCACAAGCATTTATAGACTTTAGATTACAATGACTAATTGAACCATCTAAGGGAAAATACGATTTGGGGGGGTTACCTTTAGTTTTATTTTGTTAGAGCATTGGTATGTGTTTACAACGTAATATATTACTGTGCTATTTAAAGCTCATGTATTCAAAAGAGTTTTTAAAATTTGGTTTAATTAACATACTTTCGCCATCCAAAGCCCTTATTTTATCATTTTAAGATAATGCTTATAAAGTAATAATTGGATTTGAAGAAATTAAGATTGCACATGAAAAAAAATCGTAGTCAACACTTGTAGAGATTAATGGAGGAGTAGGCCTCTATGCTTCATAAAACAACTAAATGTGACCACTTCAAACAAGTATCTAACAAATAACACTTGCGGATGCCTCCCAATATATTTGCACGTTTACATACATCCAAAGAAACAACACAATTCATGTTCATCATATACTAAAACTCAACCAATTTTATAGTTAATGACACTCTATAACGTACAACTTTAATGACACAATTTATGTACTATCAAAACTACAGGAACATTTTTATAATGACATTGGTTTTTCTTTGCAATCTATTGGGAGGGTCATTCGTTAAGGTCTAAATTTACAAACCAAAAATTGTACATAAACGATTTAAGATTAGTAACTATTTTGAACTTAAACTAATTCTTTGAATAGGCATTCTTAACTTTCCTCACAACATTTTTTTTGGGGGGGTCTCTCTGGCTTATATGCAGTACAGAAGGAGGTTCCATTTTCTAATGGCCTACCACTACACAGCTCTTAAGAGGAGATGTTGTTTATTGCTCTGACACTTGAAACAGGAGAAAATGAAGTTTTCTTTGTTATGAAAATAATTTTTCTTAGAATTTGCCTCTTTCTTTAAACTCTAGTCCTTCTTCTTCCATTTTATGGAATCAATAAAGTATTTATTGGATTTATTATTAATCTTAAGGTTTTTACCCATAACATTATCTACTAACAAGTAAAATTTAAATCTTCGTATTACTTTATAAATAAGTCAATGATTGTTATTAGCAAGAAATGAATGCTCGTCTAAATTATCTTAGTTGGAGTTTTTTAATCAGAATAATTGAAGTTGAGAGGCATTTAATAAAAATTTACGCTTTAAATAAACTATGGTCATATAATATATATAGTGGTATGTATAAGATTTAATACAGATGATACTCAAAGGACAAGGAGGACTCCTTCATTTGTTTGTTGAGAAGAGCAATGCCTGAGAGACTTATTCTTCTTCTAGATGTACGAGTACAAGAGACGTGTAGAAAGGGGGTTCATGAGTGTAGTCTCCGTAGTCATCCAAGATAGATCCGACGAGGGGAATGAAGGGAGGGTAGATATTTGAAAACGAATGAGTAGGAAAGGTCATGAGAAATCTCCTCTTTTCACGATCCAGGTGCCCAAAATTCCATTTCCATGCGTAAAGTCACTCTTTTTCTACTCCGAGACTCTTCAGGATGGGAGTAATTAAATATTTCTCTCTTTTTGCCTTTCTATATGTGTCTATATCTGTGTGACTCTCTCTCTTGCTTTTTCTTTTTTCTCTCCCACTCCGTCTAAAGTAATAAAAATATACATGATCCCTAAATATGGAAGAGGTGTACGAAGGTAGAACTAAGCCATATATATATGGGTATGTATAAGATTAATATCGCCCTTATCTATGAAAATTAATTAATATAAAAAATATATAGGAAAATAACATAATGTGAAATTAATCATATTTTGAGTTATATGGAAAGGATTCAGTAACAACAGTATTAAGAGGAAGAATGAGTGTCAATATTAGCTTTGGATAATAGTTTATTTATAATTCTAGTAATAAGCCAATAAAGAATATTATTACATAAATATAAACATTTATCTTTATCAATTAATATCAGTTTTATAGATGCCAATTAATTTAAGAAAAAAATTACGATTTAAAATAACATGTTTGGATAACTGAATCATAATTTTAGTTATAATAAAGGGAGTCTGTAAGAATGATTGTACGAAACTAAATGAAGGTGTCAAAGTTTGCCTAAATTGAAGACAGTAGAAGGTTGATTGCATTTTTGTGAATGTATTCTAGTAATTATTGGATTGTTTTATTTATTTCTAGGAGAATCTCCTTTGTTACTGTTTGTGAAAAAGTTATTTTGATAGTTGTTGATTATTTAAGCAAACAATCTTGGATAATTATATTGTCAATGAAAAGATTCGAGATGTTTCATTATCAATAAATTAAATAATTAGCTCTGATTGGCAAAAGGCTATCCACTTACACAGAATTAAAACCAAATGAAATTAGAGCTGTTATACTGGCCACAGCTGCCAGGTATACAGCTTTTAAATTGAAGATACCACAGAAGATAATACCAATTGGACGCTCTCCATCAACCAAACCATATATCTACCAACAACGGCGCTACAACATAAAAATTGTTCATACAAATAATCAATAACTTTTTATAAAAGTATTCGAAATTTACATGATGTTTAATTTTATTTGTTTATGTTACTTCTTAGTATAGTATATTAGTCCTACTTTGTATAGCCTTGTTGTTTATTGCTGTGCATATTTTATATGGATCACCATGTAGTTGATTTTCAGCAAGCAATAATTTTAAACTATAATGTTTATTATGTGGTTTTTTTACACAATTGCTTGTCTGGAAAAATTGAAAAAAGTAGAAAGTCTTGAGCGGATTTCTCTCTTTTTCTTGTTCGTCTTAAATGAAGCCCAGCCTTCAGCAACATCTTTGAGAGAAAATCCACCAACAGTCATTCTAAGTATGTACATATAAGGGAGTCCTTCAGGACTGCTAACTACACAATTATTGGCCCCGCTTTTTTAAAATGGATGTGGGTGGCTTGTTGTAAGACTCCAAGGTTGTTTTAATATGGATAATATATATATTGGAAGGTAACAAATTTTTGTTTTGGAGGGGGGTTCACAAGGTTCAAGCGTGTGTCTGAGTTGGAGAAACTGGATATTTTTTTTTGAATGGTGTTATGTTTAAGAATTAATTTACTCGAAGTCTAAAAGGATATGTTAATGAGGAACTCAAATAACTGTTGGGTAATTTTTAAAGCCGCCCTGAGGGAAAATATTGAGAGTAAAGCAACAGCTAAAGGTAATAGAGTAGAAAGTGCTTACTGTACATACAAAAGGTACATATATATAAATAAATCTTATGATTAATATATATATATATAACGATACACAAAACGGATGCAAGTAAGTAAAAAAAATATGACATATAACATTATTGTTCATAATTTTAGCATCTTACATGTACATACTCATTAGCGTTTTCAAGAGTAATAATTAACAATTAAACATAAACACTAAAAACGAGGTGCAAAAGATTATTTATATTTTTAAATTTCTTTAAAAGTGATTTTAAGCCATCTCTTAAGATAATGGAACGGGAGGGGACATATTTGACCAAATCGCCATCTAGCGTCCATGAGTTGTCCGTGACCGAAGGGATCCGGTATCCAAAGTAGCATATCGCTTTAGTGCTATGTATTTGAAATAAAGAAGAAAAGCTGGTGCTTTTGATGGCCCACACATTAGAAACCTCTTGCAAGATGCAAGTTCGACTTCTTCAATGGGTCCTGCTGAAGCAAGAGCGTGGAGGGTTTCTTCAAATGTTTAAAAATATCTTGGTAAAAAGTGTTGATCTACAACACGTTAGTGTACGAATTGTGGTTAAGTTTTCGGGTTGCAAAATTTAATAAACCAATGTGATTATTTTCTATAAAATTTTGGTCTTTAAGTTTTGACCAGGGGAAACCCTTCCATCAGGATTTTAAAGTTATTGAATGCTGCGGTCATGAGATATGGGGCACAGAGATGATGGCAAACTATTGTTGATGCCTTGTCAGACAAATGCCCCAAGTTTTTTTATAAACGAGAGGCTCTGAAACTACAATTTGAGCACAAATTAACTGATTCAAGTATCTTACATTTTGTCTAATTTCCTTTAGGCATTGTTTTGTTAATGATGATGTTAGTATACGTTCAATTTATGAGTATTCAGCTAATCCTTGGCTCTTTGTTTTCTTCAGTTTACTCATTGTTGGGTCTATATGTAGTATATTTTAACTTATGAATATGGATATTTTACCCCCACCCCAAAAAAATAGTATAAACAGATTTTCAAGAAAATATGAGATGTCATAAAAATACGATGTGATAAATCAAAACACTTATGCCAGATTTGATTCAGTCTCCTGAAATTAGCCAAAAATCGTCCTTATTCATAAAAAATAATATTGGACATTACCAGAGTTAGCGTCAAGAGTTGAAGGCTTTGACCTACAAAATACTTTCCCCCCTGGACAGAACAATAGCGTCTGAGAATATTGAATATCACTTATTGGTTTCTATAGGATCATAGCATTCATTAGAAGCATTTTTAAAAGATTTGTTTGTATTTTAATGTTGTACCAAAGAGATATAAAGATATAGAGAGCTGATTCCCTTCAATAGCGAAAAACACCGTCGTTCGGCTGTATTCTGTGCGTTCAAAATAAACAAAGTAATTTGATCTACGTCATCGTAAGCTGATCATAGAGATAGATTCTATCTCTATGATCAGCTTACGATGACGTAGTACAAATTACTATGTTTATATTGGAAACAAAATACAGATGAAGGGAATAAGCTCTTTTATCTCTATGGTTGTACTCCTTGAATTCTTTTATTATCTGTTATTATGATATGTGTGATTTTTTTTAACTTGAGTATTTTTATACATTTGAACATTTTTAATCGAATTTTTTTTACTTCTATTGTTTTCCATAACTAAGATGTCAAATAAACACGTTTGGGGTTATTTTTGTGGCCCTATCTAGCTTTCCACCTACTGCTGCTGCTGCTGCTTATCTTGCAAGCAAGGTCTTCCTGCATACGTTCATACACTCATGCTCAATTCTGAGGAATGTGCCCTTGCCATTAATTGAGAGCTTTTAGTGTTTCTGGGTGAGATAAAAAGGACTTTACGCATATGTATATATGTTGAAGTTAAGCATATTAATAAGCCTTATCACACTACATATTCAAGGTTTTTTAATAAAGTCCTTTTGAGTCTGCTTTTATCTTTCAAAAACAAACCAGACGCGACCTACTTAATTTGAACAAAATGTTTTTTTTTTCATTATCGGACATGAAATAAAAACCAAATCGAGTTATATAAACAAATATAGATACACATTTATGAATATAAGCAAATAAAGACATTTCATTTTGATTCTAAACGCTGTCTCTTAATTGCAAACAATAAAAATAAATCATACAGACGTTTTTTGATATTGCATGGATATAATAAATGAAATGCCAGCATCTGAAGATTATTCCTTTAACGTTACTTTTATTGTGGGGTAATGAAGAGTCACCTTCGAAGATTAAGGAATTCATGTACAAATTGATAAGCTAAACGAATAATTGCTGACAAAAGATGGTTAGTGATCTACTCTGAGCGTAAGTTGGTGCTAATATGGTTAATGGTAGTAAAAAAAATAATGACCAAGACAATGAAGAAGAAGTAAAATGATATCATTTACATAAATTGATGTTATGATGAGGGCTCACAAGTTTCTTTTAGAAATCAAGACTCTGGAGTTGCAAATATATATCCTTGATGAACGCATAATGTTATAAAAAGGTACGGCTTAGCTAATTTTATCTTCCAGGGTCATAGTAGTTACAGTAGTTGGATCTGTTATTTGTTTACGTAACCAAAAAAAGGTATATAATCTCTTGACAGTAAATATGTTCTACAATGTTCATTCATGTTATTTATTTTAACGCAACTGTCAAGAGTATTTTTTTTATTTATTTATAGTTGTCTGTATTTAGTTGTAGTTATTTTTACACTGTCTTATAATATTTGATAGCCGAATAAAAAAATTTATAACCGTAAAAAAAGGTATGATAGTTCAGTAAAAATAAGAAAAAAACTATTAATTTTGGATTATTTGACTTTTATTATTTCAACCATTTCAAATTGCATAGAAATACGTACAAACCTTTCAGTTTTAAATGATTGCTGGTTGGAAATCAACGATGGTCAAAAAAAAAATATATATATATATACATATTTCCAGAAAAGAGGATATAAATATGGGCTGACCTAAAACAATATTAACTCATAAAATATAAATGAGCCAAATACATAAGAATTGATATGATATGAGTTTTAAATGTTTTTAATGATTTGTTGTAAAAACGTGTATACCTCAGGATTGTTGATAGAAGATACATAATCTGGTGATAGCACTGGACAATCATGAGGGATTTTTAATTAAACATTAAGGCTCTTTATCTAGCTGCTGCGGCTATTATAATTGCTCTTATTCAAGCGATGTTTATGTGCATAAGAAAAGTCCCTTGAATGGATAATCGTAAAGCCATCTATTCCCACGATGATATCCTTTTATTCCGAATAGACCAAATTAAATGATAGCTTGCAATATATTTTTATAACCATCTGATTGTGTATTCCAGAGACTTTTCTCAATAAATTAATACGAAATGCTTTTACTCCTAAATGATAAAGTTGGTTCCAAAATAGAGGGTACGTTGAGTCCATTTATTGGCAATCATTTCCTTATTAAAGATGGTGTTTTGTTTAGTCTACACGCTTGATATATCAAATGTCCGGGTTTTTTTAACCGCTCTACATGATTTTATTAATAATATATTTTAATTATATAGAAACATTTCAAACAAAAGAATAATACCTTGCAAGGATTGCAGAAAGCTTTATATGATTTGTCTTCTGTCCTGCCCTTAACATTTTAAGACAGGTGTAACAGAAAAATATATTAGTCCTATTCGTTTATTCGAAACAACTTGTACACAACACTGAAAGAATCCAAATCTCAAGCCATTGAGTATGCTTCATGAAGCATCCAAGTCTTTTAGCTAAAGACTTAGTTCGGAGACCCAAGGGACTTATGCGGCGAATTAATAAGGTTTTATCCTGATGACGCGCAATGGAGCCTCAAATTTCTTCGACGACGTATCGGCCAGAATAAAGTTATCAAAAGTATACGCCAATGTTATTCTTTAGTTTCTGTTGTTATTATGTTTCTTTTAATCTGTTGTAAAAGTGTTTTTATTCTAATGATTGTTTAATAAATTATTGTTCGACTTATGTTTGGAGTTTATAAAAAAACTAAAATGTTTATTTATATATATAACAAAATAAAGTCTTATTTAAAAAATATATATTTATTAAATGCATTATGAGCCAACTTGCACATACACTTTAACTTCCTTACATTTCCAAGATCACGAACAAGAAGGGGGGAATGCCCTGTCTAACATGCTATTAAAAAACTGAGCTTAATTTGATTGACGGGGTGTAAAACTATATTTGTCAAAATCTAGTGCATTAATGACATTTATATGTCAGGAAATAACTCCCAAACTGGATTTTCCCTGTCTTCCGTTGTTTATCTATTTTAAAGAGTGGCATTGTAGGTGTAAAATAACACTTTGGTGATGTAGTATTTTCGTACGAAGAGGGTAGTTAATAAAAATATGATCATTGGTTTAGAGACAAACCATTAATATATTAAACTCGATAGAGTTGCCAGTAGTCTAAGCAATTGTTGGTAATCCATCTATCAGGACTCAATCAAATAAATGTGATCGCACCATACAGCACATGAATATGCTATCAATCATAACTTCCCATTCCAAATAAAAGCAAATTGAAGCTCAATTTAAAATATATACTTTTTAAATATTAATAATTAAATTAATGATGTTGTAGTTTCTAGGTAAAGCTCCAGATAAAGTTCCGGTGTGGTGGGAGTTTATCTCTGAGTGATTTTGGGGTTATAGATTATTTTATAAGACGTGTATTTTTAGCATTAGTTTATATTTGAAGTAAACATCAAAACTTGTTTCTTTGTTTAGCTCCTAGATCATCGTCACCTCACCGGAACTAAATCAGTCGGTAATATGACCTTCTAGGAGCTCAGCGTTTATTATTTAGCATATTTTTATATTTATTAATGTAGATATATGTTATTAAGAGGAATTCTTCCGGAATAGGTTTTTTCCTCATCAATCCCTCCGGCTATTTTCTCGATTCAAGGTGTGTGTGTAATCGAGTATATATTTGCCATGGGGCACATTAGTTACTTTAGTAACTAGTCTAAAAATAAATAATAAAACTATAAAATTATTAATAATAAAAAATTCCCAAGGAGAATGGATTATATGGAGACACTGCGTCCAATGGCCTTAGCTGCGGTCCTGGCAGTGTGGAGGGTAGTAGCCGACCTCAAGGCCTTAGACAAGTTCCACACTGATATTGCGTGGCATGCAAAAGTAGCTGTCTCCCTCCAAAGTGGGTACGCCACTGGAGTCGTGGACCTCATGGGCCTCCTCGGGATGGGGAAGACGAAATCACCAACCGGGTTCCTGGCACCGCCGCCCCCGTCGTTGGAGTAAAAGCATTTCCAGGTCTCCATGGCCACCGCCTTGGCGGCCACCTCGTTGAGGGAGGGAAGGCCTGGTATTGTTCGAGGGCAGTCATTAGTAAGGTGATAGGGAGTTTTTTCTCCTTCTTCCGCAAAGATGACAAACGGGACTCTCCGTTTTGCACATTTTACAAAAATGCCGATTTGAATGTATATGACCACTGGCCGTTGGCACGATGTCAGAAATTTGATGTCACTTTTAGCGGAAGATTTTTTTTCCATAATAGGGATAAGCTATTAATAATTTGGTCTGGCGGCAATTATTCATCGCCAGCCATGAAGTCGTCATTCCTTCAGAAACGCCCTTCTGATGGCAGTTTTCACTTGACTCATGGACGTAGGGACCGTAGTAGAGAATCCTCCATTACTCCTTCCTTGACTAACACGTCGGTGAATTCGCTCCCTGTATTATTGTTATGTCACTTGACCATGCCACGGTAACCTCTCGATGGCATTTTTGCATGCAAAACCTTCTGTACTTAATAGATCTCATGGCTTTATGTCCAAGTTGCCGATGCTGATTGACTATCAAACAAATAAGAAGACGTTTTCCTTCTGTTATGTTTTCCCGGAGGTTACACGCAAGATCTATAATTGCTCGGCTTGAAATACCTGACTTGTTTCATGTGTGATCTTTGGTCAACTACTATGCTTCAATTTGTTAAATTCCAACCAGCACTTGTTTGCTCATTGATCCTTGAACCATCTGTGTAGACAACAAGATTATCTATGATCAAAACTTGTTAGATATTTTAAATAGAAAAAACATGATTTTATATGCAATCTTCTTTTATTCTAATTTTTGTTTATGAGCTATAGAATAAATAAACCAATATTAAAATGGATACCTTTTATTTTGATTTCATTTTTGTGCATCCTTGTATAGATTACGTACCCGGCTTACGCATCTAATCGAACGTAATTTTGTATTTGATCTCTCTTATTACCTACTTAATAATAATATTCCTTTATATTAATTTTTCTGATAAATTAATACAAACATTTATCCTCTTTTAAAATACAATCATCATCCTTTGCGAATATCACTCATGATGATCTCGTATCCCAACGGCCTTGCCCAAAGCTGCATTAATTCAGGAAGTAATATATATATTTCGTCATCATTAAAAGATAATTAATTACTACCAAACTATGTATATGAAGTATTTATTTTCTTATTTCTATTGCTTCGATCCGGAAGAAATTAGAGCGATGTTATTGTTGAATGCTTTTGTTTGTGTATAAATAAAATATCACATGATAAGAAGAGAAGTACTTCAATCTACTTTCTGGCTAAAACATCGTTACATTGTTTCCAACGACACCTCTCATGGGATCAGCAAACACAACTAGTGTTGTGAAGGACCGAGGACTGCAGTCCAGTCCGGTCCGGACCAGTTCGGTCCAGTCCAGTCCTTCTTGTCGGCCTTTTAAAAGGAAAATGTGTTTTGTACGTCATAATGCACGTCATGTTGTCAACATCTCATAATGCTATGAAAGGGAAAAATCCTTTATATGAGGAAAGTAACATCTTCAATGAGCTGAGGACAAATATAACATTTTTTTACTTATTTTATTAATAAATATTTAATATTTATTATTTTTACAACAATGAATATTTGATGCTTATGACAATCCTCAAAAATTAGCCTATAGTGATTTAAAACGGAAGAGTTGTGAATTAATTATTTTTACGGAAACATTTTATGAGTAATGACCGACGATGAGTACACTGAAAAGCCTATATTATGATTTAAAAAATGACTATGGTCCTAAGGACCGATAGGACCGGTCCTAAGACTGGAGCGGACCGAATAAATTGGGACCGACACAACACTAAACACAACCTCACTCCTTCAAGCAAGTGTTCCCCATTCCAAACAGTCTCCATGAGGACTGCAATCAGGAATGATATCTCATCAAGAACAACTCCAATAAACACTTCAATACTTCTCCGAGTAAGAGTTTGACATCTTCGAAGCAAGAAAGATCAGTGCCTTGGGCCCGACTCCCTTCTAAAAAAACCAAGTATTGAAATGGATGCATCGTAAAGTTTGAATTTATTTTTGGTGTAATTTTGCAAAAGTATAAATTATATATTAAAATGTATATTTATGATTTATTTACGCATGTTCTTCGGTCATTGAAGTAGTTGAATTTAAATTTAAAAAAATCCAGAATATATATGCTATGCACACAGTTTAAGATTTTTTTAAATAGAACTGCATCCTTGTGAATATAAATAAGCATTATAGTGTTAAAATTAGTTCATAGAACTAGGATCTCATCATGATGGTGACGAAAATTGACCTCCCTTCGGGATTCGGAACCTGCTTCCCCCAACATTGAGAGTTTAATACGCCTTAACGCACTCCTTTAAAGTTGATGAGTTTACGACTCTTTATTCTAAAACAGTGGATATGATCAATGCCAAAACTGCAAATATCCCCTTTGCCCTGACGCAAAAGGATCAAAAGAGACAATCACCTCAATGGCGTCATAGTTATATTTTCTGAAATATTTAAACACAATATTATGCTTCTATTATTCTTTTTAACTGTTTCTTTCTTTATATGATCAAATATTCGACATTTTACAATTATATAGTTTATTATTATTAAAAAACTAAATAATTAATTGTAAATATATATTTTTTTTCTTGGCTTAAACATTTAAAGCTTAATTTTATGTGGTTTAATTTTTAAGCCTATATTTATTAAGTGTACTCCATTTTACACATTAAAAGCTTCATAAGAAGTCTTAAAAAGATGAAATAACATATTAGTGCTCAAGAAGTATTTCCTTTTTGCTATTCTATTCATATAATATGCTATTCTAATAATATTGAAATGTAATATTTTAACGTCTTATGAAATAACGAATTGATTTGAGGAAAACAAACAAATAGAAGTATGTAATCCATCCCATCAAATTATTTTTTTTAATTCAAGCATCAACTTATTCTCTCTTTCTTTTAAGATATTGGTTTGATATTATCTAGTTAGTTTCTGTTTTTTATCAACACGGAACTTAAAAATATTTTTTTAATCAAAAAATTATAAAAACAGATTTGTGTTATAAAATAAATAAACTCGAAGTATATTTTTTTTTCATTTTCGACCTCATATATATTCAAACAATACAAAGCTCTTGTAATATGTATAAATAATATAAGAGGATATAAAACTAGGCTGAACATTTAAACAATAATTAGCTCACATAATATAAAATGTGCAAAATACATAATATGATATGAGTTTTATATGTTTTAATGATTTGTAGTAAAAACATTTTATGCCTCATTATTGTTGATAGAAGATACATTAATCTGTTGATCGCACGGAGACAAGTTGCACAATCCTCATGAGGGATTTTTAATCCAAGTATAAATAAAACATATTGAAATTCAGAGATTCAAATAACAGTAATATCTAAAAAATTGCAAAAAAATCTAAAATGTTGCAAAAGAATCTTAAATTGTTGCAAAAATATTATACTTCTTTGGAAGTTATCTTTATTATTGCAAAGTTATTTGAAATTATGGGAAAATACCTCAATGTAATGAAAAAAGTGTCCTTTAATATAATAATATTTAATTACACTAATAATAATAAAATATATATATAAGATAACAAATATAAATCTGTAATTGTTCATTTTTAGTCTTCTTGTATATCTTACATTTGTAAAAGAAGAAAATTGAGCGTCATTGCAAGGTGAAGAGATTTACATATATGTAACCTGCTGATCATCCGTTTATTATTATGTGCCTACTATATTTAAAGTATTTTATGCATTTCCATATGTAAATTGGTAACTGCTTCCACTTTTATTTAGCTTGAAGGTGGCGGCAGC
>CP045905.1:744974-757147 GCA_013387185.1 Caligus rogercresseyi
CAATTTCTAGAACTTTTGTTAGTTTTATTTAAGTTTTCAAAGAATAAAGATATTGCTTTGAGCAGTACACATAAATCTGACTTAATCTCTTGTATACACCCAAGAGGAACAATTTACATCAGGGATCTCAAAAAATAAGCTAGTACCAAGCTACACAAGAGTTCAAAATGGTTTTGATGTCATTCTTGGATATGAAATCAGCACTAGTTAGCTATACAACTATAACTTTGGCAATTTGGAAAGAATGTACAGGCACATATTTTCGGAAGGCTTTTATGACTTAAATAAGCCAAAATATGAAATGGAGGCATTTTTTTCACATATCCCCACCCCCCCTCCCTACATTTAGAGAAACAAACTCTCTCAAAATGTCAAGAACCGGGCAATTTGCAAACGTATGAAATGTTTTGTTTTACAGCATTCAAAATATTTGCATGGAGTCTTAAAGAAATATAAGCCGACGATATTTGGAAACTGAGCTGTAAGCCTCCTATCCTCATAAATTCACGAAATTGAACTCAATATTCCTCAAATTTTGAGATTCAGCTCTAAAATGATACGCTATTGGCATTAAAACAAACAAAGTCAATATTTAAATTTCAAAAACTGGACACTCAATAATACGCATTTTACTCTTACATATATATGTAAAGCAAATGAACTTTCTTATTTAATGGAAGGTTTTGTATTTTTATAATCATAAAGAAACATAAGTATCCATGTAAAGAAAAAAAAGCTTTTTAATTATTTTTGAATATATTTTTATCGTCTGCTGATTATTAAATATTCAAGACAACTTTTATAGGATATCTATTACTATCATACATATCCTCATTTTATCAAAAATGTATTTTTATGTTATCTTGCTGTCTTTATTATCGCTTTGTATGAGCCTGACGAGGCTATTTATGTATAAACACTACAATTTAATATTTGTACAAACAATAAGACGTTTAATTTGATGAAATCGCTACTATTTGATTTGTCACAAAAAGATTATCTTTTTTCATTATGTACAAAGGCTATTCACTTTTTCCAATATATATATTACCTTCCTGCGATTCTTTATACTCGTTCCACAGCCTGTGGGCAGTATGAATAAAAGTACTTGACAGAAGCTCATTCGTCGCTGACCTCATATTTTTTCCAAAAGGGACCAAATACAAATAAAGTTAAGAAAAAGTAATGTTTTGTCTCTTTTGGTATAATATTCCATTTTTATGCCGGTTTTCAGACAAACTAGAATAGAAGACTTCTTTGCACAGACGATAACACCTTGCCAAAAACATAATATGGGAATCGGTAAAATAAGGTCATTAAATACTAGAGGGGGAAGAAATCGTTAAGATCGACATTGCCTTTTAAAAAGTTTACTGAATACTGGTCCTGATATGTGTGCCTACAAGATGTTAGATCTCTTACATCAGCGTCGTGTTCACAATTCTGCAACAATGTCTTACAAAAAACTCCCATTGTTTTTTTACGGGAGATGGTATTCACCGTGGTATCTTCTCTTTAGTATTTAAAAGGATTCAAGAACCAATAATAGTTAAGCAACATTCAGGTGAATCAGAATGTCACAAGATTTTTGTTCTTACTAAAAGTAGGGGATTCTATTTCAGAAACGTTTATGGCCCCAATAAGAAATGTTCGTCCTTTTTCCAGGCAATCAGTAATCACTTCAATACTGACATAATCAAACTAGCCTACCCAAATAGAAAAATATTGTCGAAGTTAATCATTGAATTGAAACTAGTCGATGCTATCAAGAAATTCAATCCCGAAGACAACGTGTCTTGGCGATCAGGAAACAAAACATCATGCATTGATTTGGCCTTGGCTTCCCCTTCTATTTTATCCCTGTTCAAGAATGCTTTTCACCGTCCCCATCCCAGCTCCGATGACAAAGCCATCGAAATCGACCTACAATATTTTAAGCCTAAGAAACGTTTTGGGATCCCTAGATTTTTAGTTTCAGATGTCTCTTTTATCAGGAAACTAAAATTTTACTTAACTAACGTTTTAACCCCTCTTTTAATGCAAAGAAAAACCACTCTATTCTTTTAAGCACTATAAAACTTTGACGTCTCAAGTTATTACAAAGAAACAAAGCAACGTTAACGCTCCAAAAGAGATATTAAACAATGGTTCGCAATTTATTCGTTCAATCACTTCAGACACTGTTCACTTATTTCAACTCTCTGAAATCAAGGAAATGGAGTTCAAAAGCAAGGTTGAACTGGAAAATAGTGCAAATATTAGATTTAAAAAACTTTTTCAAAAGGAAACCTTCTCTACTACATCCTTATCAAAAATCAATGAAAATGGTCAAGAAATTACGGACCCTCGAAGAATACTAGAGAGTTTTCATAAACGTTTTCTACAAACGTTTTACGGCTCAGTTTCAAATTTCTTCTGGATGTTTTTAACATTTGTATTGTAATTCGTCTTGCAAGGATTGCAGAAAGCTTTATAACTCCGTGTGCGTTTGCTCTCTGTCTGCCCTCAACATTTTAAGACATTTTATTAAATTCAATCTTAGAGGTTTAACGGAAAAGTATATTACACCCATTCTTTTATTCGGAACAAGTTGTAAACGCTCTTACAATCCAAAGACACAAGCCATTGAATATGCTTTGTCAAGCATCCCAAGTCTTTTAGTGGAACAGCTGGCTACTTCTCATCCCCTGGATCAACACTCCATCAGAGCTATTTTAATTTCTACCTCCGCACGTTATTCCGTGTTAGCAATGAAGATTCCTTGTGCTTCGGAGACCCAATGGACTTACGCCGGCGAATTAATAAAGTTTTACCCTGATAGCGCACAATGGAGCCTGAAATTTCTTCACGACTAATCCGCCAATATAAAAGCTACCAAAGATTTTCAAATGTATGAGCCAATGTTATTTCTATATTCTCTTTTTTTAATTTCTTCTGTTACTATGTTTCTTTTAATCTGTTGTAATGTAACGTGTTTCTTATTCTAATGATTGTTTTTAACTGTTGTTTGACTAATGTTTATAGTTTTAATTTTAGACTATAATGTTTATTTATGTATTTTATATATAACTACTCTAAGCAAATAAAGGCTTAAAAAAGTTACTTGGCTTGCCAAGTAAGTCTGTCTGGGGATTATTTGGCCCATTTGAGCCGGTAGCCGCTCTTCAAGACTTGATGGCTATGGCATGAGCGGGTAACTTGTTGACGCTAGTCAAATCTGACCAACTGAACAAGTAATCAATTCTTGTTGTTTACAGACAAATTTTGCAGACCTTTCAATTACTTTATCTATTTTTTGAGTGTGCCATAAATATGCTAATGATCAAATTAGGGATTTTACTTGTATTCGATAAGTTTCAATTTTTGCAATCATGAAGTCTCATTGGATGTTGTTTAAATAATTAAGATTGATATGCATCATGTTATGCACAAATGGGTATACTTTTTACATATAAAAGGATTTTTGGCACCATTTTAAATGGCTTGTGAAAGTATATAACTCACAACCTAATATGATATGCATTCTTATTCCAATGCAGTGTAATTAGATGAGAGTTCAAGGAGTTCAATCTTTACCCTTTTTTTGTTCTCCAAGGCCTTGCCATACAAAATGTATAATGGGAAAAAGATACACGTTCCTATGTGGAAAAAATCCAGCATCCGGGATCTTGATTCCTTTTTCTCGACCTCTTGCATAGAAACCGCGATTATCTTCGTTGTTGTTGTAAATTGCAAATCATTTTCTTGCTGTTTACACAATGATTCTCCATTTCTCTAAAGAATACATACACTCATAGGAACATACGTTTTTACAACCTTCCTTATGGCATATAATACAATAATAGACGGCATCGAGCAAATCAAAGTTTATGATATTAAAAACTGCGTTTTAGAAAATGCTATAAGATTATAATTGATAATTAGCCGTGAATGACAAGACTTTTGGGTGATAAAGATGGCGATAATTAATTTTCCGGTAAGTTTCATCACCATCATTTAAGCCCTCAGAATTATAGACTGAAGTGCGTTGGAATTGAGATTCTCTCTCTTCAGAATGAACTATGGTCCTATGCGTCTAAGGAGATCCAATATTATCCATCTTTTTCCCTCAATCATCGCCGAACAATATTTATAATTTTTAAGTGCTTTTTAAGATGCGATTAGTTTATTCAATATTTCTTGCGTGATATTTTATATGATTCGATATTATTTATTTGTGTTTTAAGTTCGTTTCGTCGTAAAATATGTTTTAGTTTATCTCCAATGCTAAAATTTTAAACTATAATGTTTATTTGTGTTTCATTTTAACGTATTAGCGAAGGTTTTTATGTATTTATGTTCATTTTGTACATAATTGAACTGTGAAATATATATATTATTGTCAAAAATTAATACAAATCAATCATTTTTGGTAGGAATCTACCTTGATGAAAAGAATATTATAATCCCTGCTTTTCCATTGAACGGCAAGCATATATTAGTATCACGAATGCTAAACTAATTTGCAATTTGTTTTTGTATTCTGCATCCATCATATACTGGAAATTCCAGTAGGTAGGCCTTTATTCGTGATGATTTAAGTTTGCGTTTCTTCATTTAGATTAATGCAATGAGGCTGTTACGATACCCTGGCCTTAATTTAAAAATCATAGGACGTAGTCTTGAAGGACATGAAATATATAATTGAGCAAATTCTGTAAAATTGAACTGTGAAATATATTTAAAAAATATTTACTAAAATTCCGTCAAAATCTAATGAATTGTATTATGGAATCAGGAAAAGGAAAAAACAGACGAACGAATGGAATTCTTATCTTTATTGTATATATATTATAAGATTAATTATTTTAAAGAAATTAATCCTATTGTCTTCACTTCAGACGATACCTACTAATGCACGCTATAAACCTTGGCAAACTTCCTCAAGAACAACCAAGAGTGTACTTTTGCATGGTATAAAAATTACTACTTTTGACTCCTTATCAGGGAAAGGATCTGTGATGCACTTTTTTTCTTGATAAATAACTCTTTCCTGCTACATAATTAATTTTCATATTCTTTAAAAAAATGTATAAAAATGTATTCCCCATTGAATCAGGAGTCATAAAAGATGGCCACTTGAGAAAAACGTGATGCTCCTCAGATCTTGTTTTCCGTAGAAAAATGGTCAGTTAGAAGTTAGAGAATGGCTAATTCAAACCTAGTCTTTTGTATTCACATATAATTTCGATGTTACAAACTACAGTCAAGCATATTTATTTTGGCCACTTAAGGGAATTTTGACACAAAGGGTTGTCCCTAGTCACAGATGGTTTAAGTGGAGGAAAATTGAGGTGACCGATATGGACAATTGAATACTATACACAGATGCCCCCTTACAGAGTTTTGACTTTATGAAACTTTATAAAAGGAAGCGGGGTAGCTAGGAATAGCAAAAACGTAGTTTGACAATCTCACGAATAAACATACTTTTACCAGTTAGTAACGGTTTTTTATTATTTTTCTATGTGTAATAGGGGTGATGATAGATTGATGATCCGTTATCAACAGATATGATCAAACAAAATAAACATTCTTTATTTTCTGAGCATCAACAGAATATATATATATATATATAGATATATATATATATATATATATAGGGTGGTTAAAATCAAATCCGGTGTTTTTTCTACACTTAACTTAAAATACACATAAAATCGTTAATTTCTGTTCATTTTTATTTTTTAGACATTAAATGCTTGTACAGATGTGTAGATTCAACTTATTCAATCCATCCGCCTTCTGCGTCGATGACGCGCTGGATCCTGGCGCTGAAGGAGGAGCAGGTCTTGGCCACCAGGGCCGTCCAACTTCCTGGCCTGCTTCATAAGGAGTGATCAGGGCGGCCTTGGTGTTGTGAGTCAGTCAGTGGTGTGTCGTTCAAGGTAGCCCCAGAAAAAATAGTCCATAGGATTCAAATCGGGGCAGCTTCACAGACTTGTACAGCCACATGTTCTTGTTCTTCTGCATCAACAGCTGGCTAACCTTGAGTTTGTTGCTGTGACAACGCAAATCCTCATTCACACAGGCCAACAAAGTTACGTGAGAAGCGTCCAGTTCCTTGGCAACATCCCTGATGGACCTGCTGGGGTTGTGCTTGAAGATGTCTGACACCCTCCTGATGGAGTCGGGGGTCCTGGCCTTGCGGGCGCTGCTGGAGGGCCTGAAAGCGCTGTCGACGATGGCACGAGGGTCCCTGGTATCCTTCAGCTCCTGTCTGAGCTCAGCAACCCTTCTTCTGTTGATCCCGAGCAGCTCAGAGACCTGGGTGTTGCTGATGGTGTGCCCTTTATACAAAGAATCTGGATAACGGCACACCTGCGTTCTTGCTTGTCCAGATAACAGGCTGTAGATTTCCATATGCAGCCATGACGATGATAAAGTCAACTGAAATGATCTCTCATATGTGGTCTGTCATCTAAAAAATTAGCTGCGCGGATCGGATGACGTCACCCTTGTTAAAGAATGTCCTGAAAACCTGCCGGATTTCATCTTACCACCCTGTATATATGTATATATATATAACATAAATATATATATTTATATATATTATATATATATAATATATGATGTTATTATCGAAAATGATCCCACAAATGACTCTTCCCAACGTATTTCCTCAATTTGGGTGGCAGCCGAAGTGTGAGCCCAAATTTCTTAGTGATTCAACAGTGGACATCATTCGAAAAAACCACTTTAAGCAATTACATCAAAAATTAGAAGATTCGGCAATTTTGGAGGAAAAAGCTTTGGCCAACAGTGCTCTATCCGCCCACTCTGCTCTCTTTTTATATCCCGTTGATGACAGATATAAGAAGGACCGCTGTAGATCACTTAATACCACATCCATGGTAACCCAAAATGGTATTCCCCAATTCTAACGATGAAATTAAGGGGTTGACTTTTTTATTTTATTTTAAAGCTTCTGAATCATGGAGGTAAAAAAAATGAGTCCTTAGTTGGAATCCATGACCGGAGGACATTCACTAGCCAATTTCAAATTTCTACAAATTGCATTATCTTTTCGTAGCATTGCAAGGACTGCGGTAGATTATATAGTGACACCTTACATGCCTACGTGGATTGCCAGGTCGTCTCTATGTTGAAGAAATTCGTTTACTTAAACGTCAGAGGTCTGGATAGTTGTGGGGGTGGGATATATAAAGGTAGTTGTGCTTTTTGGACTTTAAAAAGAAAAGGACGTCGTTCCAATAACTCCAAGGCTATAGATTACGCCTTGTTACACGCCAAAGCAAGGATTGTCAGTTCTTTAACAAAACGGGAGTGTGTTAAGCCAACGGACCTATGAGCAATTTGATATCAGCTGCAGCCACAGATATACTGCATTTTCTCTCAAAATTCCGTCTGTTCGCAACGATTCGTGGCAAAATTGCCCTTTTTTTTTGGAGGGGGGGGGGGAAATAGCGAAAAAGCATCATTATTTTTCATATTTCAGTGACAGAAACAATAGCAATTAAATCAGAGAGAATTGATTTTTTATTGTCCAAATATGTACATTCTTGGTTCAATTAAAGAAGAACGGAACCCTTATTTTATAACTTTGATTTCTATACACGCTTAAAAGATAATCACTTTCACGTTTATGCGTACACACGAGCCATCCAGCAATAAATTTTTCATCCATTCAAGGACCTCAGTTTTTGATTTAGTACGACAACGAGTTAATTTTTTATCCCATTCAAGGACCTCAGGTTTTTGAAGTACGACACGAGTTATTTTTAATCCTTTGTGACTTGTACTAAATTCAACATTTAAATTCTTGATCGGACCTCACTTGACGGGAGAAAAGGGATGAAAAATGCTTGGACCCAAAAACATGCAAAATTAAATGCAAATATAATGTACCGGAAAAAATTGAGGCGGATAATAAAATGTTACAATTTTTAGAAATACTACTTGTATGCCCTCTTTATTGTGACGCCAACGTCCCAGGTGTCCCTCTTGCTTTTTACGAATACGCTGAACAGTCCGTAAATTCACTCCTAAGTTGAAACAATCGTTGAATTAGAGATTTCACCTCCATTATTAACCAATGCCATGACAACGGCGGACCTCAAAAGCTCCTCGTTATAGCCCTTTATCTTTTCGTAGGATGACGCCATGATGCTAAATAAACGGTATCCGGACAATTCCCCCTAGACAATTCCCCCCCGGACAATTCCCCCCCAGACAATTCCCCCCTGGGCAATATCAATGCCATTGGACATTTGAAACCTAACATCAAGTAACAGGATGTTTCTACAATTTATCTTCAAATATTTTGAAAAACGTTAAGACCTAGGATTGCAGCAGCGATATTTGGAAGATACAAAATTTGCCATATATTGTAGAATGCTCTGTTGCCTTGCTTTTTTTACCAGAAAAAGATGTTATTACTGCCTTTTTTTTTTTCTTTTTCCTATATGGTTCAACAGAATTGCATCCGACTGGATATAAATAAGCATTATTGCATTAAAATTAGTCTATCGAACCTAGGATCTAATCAATGAGGTAGACCAAAATGACCATCCCCTTTCGGGATTCGAACCTGCGCCCCCAACATTGAGAGTTGAACACGCCTTAACACGCACGGCTATCGAGCTCCCTTGCCTTTGCCTTTGAAGAGCTCGCACATAAAATTAAAGAAAAGTTTAGTACCGACTTCGACGAAATCTTCGATTATTTCGAGGACACTTACATTGGTCGATATGGAAGAAATGCTTCCCGTAGTCGCCCTATATTTACAATAAATTTGTGGAATATCTTCAACCAAACGGACGAAGGACTACCACGGACAAACAATAATGCGGAAAGATGGCATCGTCGGTTTTCCTCGCAAGTTGCTTCCTGCCATCCAATTCTATGGAAGTTCCTTGAATTCTTAAATAATGAAGAAAACTTGATTCGTATCGACATCATTCAACAGCTTGCAGGTCATCCTCCACCTCTTCAAAGAAGACGATATCGCGATTGTAATCACCGAATTTTGACAATTTTGAAAGATTATGAGAATCATGAAATTGTAGATTATTTATGAGCTATTGCTCAGAATATTGCATTTTGAAAACATTTAAAATATGTTTTATATTGTTTTTGAATTATCTCTATGTGTGTACTTTAGAAAATATATAGAAAATAAAATTTAAAAAATGTAAAAACACAACTTTCATAAAAAATGATAAACCAAAATTTTATTTCTATTATGTATGTACATATAAGTACTACTAAGTATACGTATACTAATGCATATATGGAGGTGATTTACCAGGTTGGAATTTTAGGTACCAGGGAAGATGTATTTTTTTAATGATACAATTTGTTATTGTTCAAAAAGTATATTCATGTAAAGGTTGCTTTTAGTTATAAATGTTTTTTCATATAGATGGGAATTCAACGTTAAGAAAGTATCCAAAATCATTAGCTAAATATTGCGCATTTTGAAACAAAGAATATATTCCTTTTGATGTGCTTTATCTTTGGTTTGAAATCTATTACTCAAATTAGAGTTATTGACAACGATTTTTTTACAAATTAGTATAGACCTTATGATATATTTTCCTTTATTTTTTATTAGGATAACTGTCCAGGGGGATTTGCCGGTTGGGTATTGCAAAGGGGGGAATTGTCCGGGGGAATTGTCTAGGGGGGATTTGCCGGGTGGGAATTGTCCAGGGGGGAATTGTCCCGGGGGGGATTGTCCGGGAATCTAAATAAACAACGTATCGAAAGCAGACAAGCCTAGCTTTCATATTTGCTGCACAACTTTTTATTTGATAATGTCGTGATCAAGTTTTTAAATTAGACGACAATTTGATCCCCGCACACTGTAGGTTAGATAACAATTCATGTATTTTATGAATGTACAGTGTAATCTTTTTATATTTTAACATGTTGTACCAAAACAAAATTGCTGAATGTAAAGATTGTGTTTTTATAATATATCACCCTAAGGACTGATAATTATATGAAGAAATATACAAGGGACAATACTTTTGGACTTTTATCTCAAATGGGAAATTGTTATCTGTACTTCTTGGTAACTGTATTATAAGTGATTTCATTATATATATATATATATATATATATATATATATGTATATATATATATATATATATATATATATATTATTATATATATATATATATATATATATATATATTAATTATTATATATACGAGGTATGATCAAAAAGTATCCGACTTTTGGTTTTATTGGTCAAACGAACACAGCTATGGGGGCGGGACTTGCTGTGTGGTTGGGAGCATGACTACTGCGCATGCTCATTTTTTTCTAGAGCTCCAATACAATTCAGTCGGCGTCAGGCCATTCATGATTGAACAGGTGAGTGCAGTGAGTGTCGTCGGATTTTATTTTCTTTAAAATGTCAGAAAAAGTCGAACAGCAAAAATTGATTGAATGGAACCAAAACTAATATTCACCTCGTCTACAAGTTCTCTGATCGGCGGTTCTGCATCACCAGGTTCCTCACTTGATCAATGATGGCATCGTTTTTCGATGTTGAGGGCCTCCCTGAGCGTGGTTCACTTTCAACTGACAAGCGGCCATCTTTGAAGCGGTTGTACTTCCTTTATCTGTGTGGTGCCCATCGCTTCATTTCCAAAACACTTTTTTAATCTTGCGAATTGTTTCCACTTGCGAATCACCAAGATTAAAACAAAATTTTATGCAATAACGCTGTTCGACTTTTTCTGACATTTTAAAGAAATAAATCCGACGACACTCACTTGCACCTGTTCAATCATGAATGGCCTGACGCCGACTGACTTGTATTGGAGCTGTAGAAAAAATGAGCATGCGCAGTAGTCATGCTCCCAACCACACAGCAAGTCCCGCCCCATAGCTGTGTTCGTTTGACCAATAAAACCAAAAGTCGGATACTTTTTGATCATACCTCGTATATATTGCAGTAGAGATGGAGATCCATTAGAGTCGTTGACTGTCCTGGTAGAGATCACTATCGTATCATCATCATCGATGCTATTCAAACTATTTGTATCATGTCCGATTTCAAATGAGTATCAATTATTATTATTTAGGTCGGTGAAATATACAATGTTAGTAAACATTGCATCGCCTTTGTTTCCTTGAACACATAAATGAAATCATTTCCACCAAAATATAGAATAGAAGTTTCAAATTAAATAAATAGTTTGTACAACATCGTTAAATATTATCTCCACATTTAAATCATGATCTCTCCTAGAAGAAATAAGGATCGTAATTTCTACCAGGAGAGTCAACGATCTACTGGATCCCCATCTCTACTGTGACATATAGATATATATATATATATATATATATACTTATATATATTAATATATACTAAGATAATATACACAAAACCATTGTGCAGTACAAAAGATGCAAAAGAAACGGCTTGAAAGATCATTCAATTTTTTACTCTGAAGGACTTTAATTTATTATTATTATCTTTATTAGGATTCATTTATTTAGTCTTCTGAGCAAAAGTTATTACTTTTTGTGAGTTATGAACCTTCAGATTGCATACCTCTCAACTTTGACACTCAAATTTAATGCAAGTGAGTAAAGATCACGTCGATTGCTCATTACTCTGGCGCCTCTGAAGAATATAAAAACTCATTTTCTTCCATGATTAATTTTCTTTTGAAAGAATTAATCATTTTCAAAAATAAATAATAGCCATGCAAAAACAGTAATAAGTTCGAGCAAAAAAGTCATGTCAATTTGATTATTGTGGCTTTATGTTATTTTCTTTCTTCATGACCTTCTGGGGTCATTTTGTCATATTTTTAATGTTGTACGTGTAGAAGATTTGCATCTCTATAGGTTTATTTAATTTTGTCAGTTCAATGTTTGACTAGAATTGTTTTATATATTTTATCTTCAAAATAGTTGTATATAAATACATTAATTAATAAACATTATAATTGCTTCTAAAATAATAATAAATATATTATAATATGTGTATTTTCAATTATTAAGAAAGACTAAAATTAGAATAAGTACTTTAAACATAGGTCTATAAGGATTTAACTCAACATATATCACAAAATAATCTAACATTGAAAGAATAGACATTCTTTGGAAGGAATGGACCTTTGGATGAACACGGGATAGCTACTTCAGA
>CP045905.1:757247-776559 GCA_013387185.1 Caligus rogercresseyi
GTATTTGAGAAGAATGCACCAATTATTGTAACAGCAATAATATTTATCATTGTACATATCTTTTTTAAATTTAAAGGCTCAGTTTTCCTCCGTACTTTCTACTAAAATACTTCTGTATTTTTTATTTTGACCGTTTTTTTAAATGTCACTAATTTTCTTTACTATTTTGACCACTCTTTTCAAGACATTTTTTTACACAAGGGTTTCTTCTTGACAATCTTTTAATCATATTTGGGTGCTATTATTTCCTTTCAACCACCTTTTAGATTGGATCTGAAATCACTGAGTTATCTCTTTAATATAAACGAAAAACGTCACCCAACCTTTTCCTAGTGTCCCATCCGTCGTAAAAATGGATCCTCGGTAGAATAAATTGCAAATGAGGAGGCCACTTTCTTAGCAAGTGTGTTTCGATACACTATCGAGAGCCCACTGCAGCCGGCTCGAGTCAGCCGTCCATCACAAATGGAAGAGCTACACCCAGCTCCCGAAAGTCGTGTGATATTTAAGTCCTTTGGTAGGTGCATTCGGATAGCAGCGTGATCGTACTCCATCCAAGGCCTTGGAGAATGAATATGTCATATGACTCGTTCCTCAAAACTGTCAGAAGTCCCTCCTACGTTCCTCCCTGTAATTATAAGGCAACGAGTCAGTGGTACACATCAAAATGTTGATGGCCCGGTTCCAGATCTATCTTATTATAATGATCATAAGTAATAATGCTGTAACTCTTATTTTCAGAGGATTGAACGTGAGGAGGTCCATATATTGATTTGCTAATCAATATGTATCGATAGTTACAGTATAACAACCTATCGGTATCGACGAGTTTCGCGGCGGCAATAGTTGTCAATATAAATTTAGTTTTGTTGTTGTGATAATGCAATTAAAACAGGCTTTTTGATCGGAGTTTTTCTGATCAGCGATCAATAGCTATTTGATCGCTGATCGTAGTATCGAGAAGGTATTTTTTTGTTAATCCAATTAACTGATCGGATCGCTGATCGGAAAAATCCCTGATCGTAATCGCAAAGAATTTATGATTGCTATTTTTGATCGGATCGCTATTTTTTTCCTGATTGCTCACAACCTGCTTAAAAATATTATCGTTTATATTTATGGTCCTGAAATATTTGTAAAATGAAGTTTAGCTCATATTTTAAAATTCATTTATAACAAACTTGTTTTTGAACCATGGAAGTTAAATCTGATGATATCAATTCGTTCATTAGAATCCAATAAGATATTTCTTATTTGAAAAAAAGTTTAGAACGAAAAGGAGAGGAACAACGTTCGATATGGCCCATTGATAAAGATCGAGTTTGCTTAACGAGAAGAGAATGTTATCTTTATAGGAACTTATAAGGACCATATATTTAAGGGACGTTTTTTTAAATACAATCAGAGGTAATCCAAATGGATAAAACATTTTATGTAATGTATTGTTAATCATAATAGTGAGGAAATATCTTTAAGCAACTATTGAGTATAAAACCATTTGCCAAATAAATTGTAACATCTTCTTATTGATCATCGTTTAAAATTTTATTTAAGTAGGAAAATGTCACATAATAATCGAATTCCTCATTTAAGGGAATATATTTTTTTAATGTGTAACATTTTCCTGGTTATGTAAGCGCCGGGGTCGTCAATATGTCTTGCATCACCTCTGTGATGACAGATTAAAGTGGTTGAGTTAATATTATAAAAATGTTGCTTTTTACTCCAAAAAACTTGTTTCTTCTTGAAATAAAATGTTCCTCGTAACTCTGTTTTTTTTTGAGAGACGATGGAATAGAAAAAAATGGCAGTACTTGCTTTGTTCTTCGCAGGGGACACCGACCCAGACATCGTTAAGCAGTTTAACGTGGGCTTTCTATCGTATCAAAAAAAAAAGTCTAAATGATAAAATGTCTCACAAGAAGTAAAGACCAGTCAATTAAAGCCAGAGGTAGCAAAGAGGGTATTTGAAGTCATGGCCTATTTCACAAGAAGAAAGATGTGATCAGGTGCCTCTTACCATAAGGCCGGCGGGGGCATGTCAAAAGGTTTTGTCAAGACACCTCTCTTAAGCAAAAATCTGCAAGACATCCATATAGAACGCAGACAACTCGTATGTTCTCTTTTTCAGTGACTAAATATGTCCATCAGACCACATTTATTCCTGGCAGAAATAAGGGTAATTCTTTTATTGTATTATATCGCTCTGGCTTTAGTTTTTGCTAATGTATCTATTGCTAAGGACAAGGAAAAGGTAGTTCATGCACAATCATAAATATACATCCTTTTCTCTGAGAATCCCAAACCGCAAAGTTTGCTCTTGAACCACGCAGCCGAAGTCGTGAAGTAGTTTCATCCTTGTCACCACATATGCCAAATTGCTCTGAATAATCTTAAACAGTTTAAAAAGAAGATATGATGAGAATTCATTATGTCTTTATTGTTTTTTAATTACTATAATATGAAATTTATTTTAATCTTTGATATTTTAAAATGTATTCTTGTTATAAGAATTTGTGGTCTTTAAAAGGAAAATAATTTTAAACTAAAATGTTTATTTATGATTTATGAAACAAAAATTTCCTTTTTATTATCTGTTAGTATATATAATTATGCGTTGTTATGTTTAAAATAGAATAAAGACCTTGCTGATGAAAAAAAAAATATACATCAACTGTTTTCTTATATTGTATTTTTCTTCGTCTGCTGGTCAGTGTGATGATTCATTTATCGACTGATATGAACCATAGAGATATACAGACATAGAGAGCTTTTTGGATCCTTCAGAGAAACATGTCATTGTGTCCCGAATACAGCTGACGATGTTTCTCTGCTATTGGAGGGAAGAGAAATACGTCAGTGCGACCAGAATACAGCTGAACGATATTTCTCTGGAATAAGCTCTCTATATCTTTTATCTCTATGATAAGAAACACAAACAAAAAAACATTTTTTTTCCCCTTAATACGATCATTTGTTTTATTCAATTAATATTTATAGGTGGAATAGGAGGAAATCAAAAAAGGATTCGTTAAGAAAGTATTATTTCTAGGAGAAAATATTCTTACGAATTAATGTTCACTTGTCAACACAGTGGTGTCAGTAATTTCATCGCGAGTAAATTTGCGCGGAGCTTTTTATAGCCGTTTTTTGTCGCAGGTAAATACATCGCTTGCTTCTTTTATAGTCAGTCATTTTGTAGTTCTTCTTTTTGTCGCGGGTAAATTTGTCGCCAAGCTTTTTTGTAGGGAAGTATTTTTGTCTTTCTTCTTTTTTCGTAGGTAATTTTGTCGCCAAGCTTTTTGTAGTGAAGCATTTTCCGCGCTGTTTTTTTTTCTTTATTAAGTGGGAAAACATCCGGCCTAAGACTTTCGTAGACCAGAATCTAACGGAATGCACCAACTTAACCGGATGTCCCATGGGTTTGAATCGACCACCGACCCTTCTCTTAAGAGGAAACATCCGCCTAAACAAAAATATACCATAATTTAAAGGTTGCGCCGAGCTTAGTCGGGTGCCCCATGGGTTCGGAATCTACGGCAGACCCTTTTGGGTCGTAAAAAACCACTCAAGAGTTTTGCAAAACTAATTTCGCATGTACCCTCTGCTTTATCCGAGGGTCTAAGGGGTTGGGTCCACCGCCGACTCCTCTTAATGTAAAACAAACTCGGGTTAAGTGGTTTCAGACCTATATCTTGCAAGATATGCATGCTCATCCGAGAAGACTATGTAAAATACACGGCTGACCCTTTGAAGGAGGAAAATGCATTTAGCCAAGAGTTTTGTATAATCTAATCTCGGGGGGGTACGCCAGTTCACCGGGGGGTTCTATAACGTTGAATCCACGTTGACCCTGCGTAGATTTCAACTCGCGGCGGAACACCCGAGGCTAAGGTGTGCACAACCCTTAAGCCGCGGGTCTTAGCTCCCTAAAATGTCAGCGGTAGATTCAAACCCCATGGGACCCCAGACAGAGTCCCCATGAATAGGTCCACAAAGTAAAAAAATAAACAGCGCGGAAAATGCTTCACTACAAAAAAGCTGGCGACAAAATTACCTACAAAAAAAGTAGACGACAAAAATACTTCCCTACAAAAAAGCTTGGCGACAAATTACCCGCGACAAAAAGAAGAACTACAAAATTGACTGACTATAAAAGAGCAAGCGATGTATTTACCCGCGACAAAAACCGGCTATAAAAAGCTCCGCGACAATTTACTCGCGATGATATTACAGTAAACCGTCAACAGGCGCTAGTGAAAATGATACTTTGAGCATAATATAAAATACTGTTTTTTAATGACGATATTATGCGAATCCAACAAAAATAGCAAGTGAGACCACTTAGGCCACGTTTGCCAAAGTGTCATCCAAATCCCCATTTCTTTGCAAACAAAAACGAATAATATATCATAGCTGGCTTTATATTCGATGGATTTAAAAAGTTCCCTGTTAAGCATTAAAATTCACAAAGGAGTTCGATAGCCGTGCGTGTTAAGGCGTGAACAACTCTCTATGTTGGGGGCGCTGGTTCGAACGCCTCCCGAGAGGGGATGGTTAATTTTGGTCTACCTCCTCATGATAAGATCCTAGGTTCGATAGACTAATTTTAATGCTATAATGCTTATTTATATCCATTTGGAAGCTGCAATTCTATCGAAACCAAATAGGCACAACAAAAATCCTTACCTTATCCGGATTCGCAGGATTGCCCAGTTGTTGAGGGAGTAATGTTTAGCTGACGCTATGTCCCGTCGGGGTAATGATTTCAATTCATGCACCAATAATGGAATCAAGGCAATTATAAGGAAACAAAAGTTATGAAGGATGCTTCATGTCGAGACAGTTATTGTCCAAAGGTGTTTCACTGCGGAGGAGGCAAGAAGAACTGACACAGTGATTCACACAATCATATTTTCCTTCTGCTACATAGCGTGTCTCCTAATAAATAATAAGGGGAAGCCCCTCCCCGCTCTCGACTTGTCAGTCTTATTTTTAACAACATTATTTTTTTATGAGACTGCGTAGCTAGCAATTCACACTGGGTGTAAACAATATCTAATTTGAATATGTATATATTTTTAATAGTCCTTTGTTTCGTGAAAAAAGTTTAAACACTAAAGCCTATACATTGAAATAAGGATGTGTAATATAATTTAGGTGACTAAAAATGAGCATTGCAGATTCTGAAAAAAATTAAACATTAGCAAGATGAAAGAAAAACAACTGGGACAGTGTTGGGTTTGTTCATATATAATATATTAGGGCTGTTCTTATTTTTCAAATGTTTGAAATGTTAGCAACATTGTGGAATTTCTGTTTCTTGGTGATAAAAGAAGACGACATACAAAGTTTGAACAAAATCGGTCAACATTACGAGGTCAAGTTTTTAAAATTTAGCAAAATATAGTTTTCCGCAAATTTCTTCAAAATGGTGGACGTTACAGACTTCAATAATAATTATTAATTTAAAGGAAATCTAATTTACTACCAGACGTATGTTTGATGTTTTTTTAATAAAACAAAGTTTTCAGTAAAAACAAAGAAAAAATGGAGTGTGTATTGTTAGCTTATTTCATAGCTTTTTTGTGTGAATTAACTTCACTCGCCTGTAGAAGATGACTTGTTCGCTTCAAAGTAAAATACGAGTAGTATTTAAGTTTAGTAAACCTTTGGATGATAAATCCAAAATGACCTTGGTTGCATTCTATCAATTCAGAATTCAGTACAATCTGAGTTTACATCATATGATTCAGAGCCTGTATTGACCTATTTTTGACAAAATTCGATTTTATTATTCAGATAGTTGCCTTCGAGGGCGATACAGCGATTATAGCGATCTTTCAATTTCAGAATCTAATTTCAGATTCTGCTCAAAATCATCAATTCGTTGTTGTTTTGGTCGATTGTGAGCTCTTGCGGCACCCACTTTGCACAGAGCTTTCGCATGCCCAAATATTCATGCACGATATGTCCAACGCGCTCTTTCGATATCTTCAGAGTCTCAGCTATCTGGATCAACTTCACTTACGGTCATTTAAATAATTTTGTGGATTATTTTTATGTTTTCTGGTGTAACCACCTCTTTTGGGCGTCCAATGCGTTTATCATCATTCGTGCTCGCACGACCACGTTTGAATTCAGCAAACCATCGACATATGGTTGCTTTCGATGGAGCAGAGTCCGTATAACATCTTCAAGCCAAGTTTTAGTTTCGACGGTATTTTTTCCCATCAAAAAATAATGTTTATTAACACTCTAAATTCGTTTTTTCCATTTTTTTCACAATAACAAAAGTAGCTTAACTTAAAACGCAATATCTCACAAACTAGTTGTCAGACAGCTGTTATATTTATGCATGTATGTTTTGAAGGTTGGTACTAGCTGACAGCATATGAAAACAAATCCACTGGCGCCATCTATGTGTTAGTCTCGGGACTTATCAGCCGACCTTGTATGTAGTATAATATATATCAGAGCTGGGATTCGGTAGATAAATATACCGCCGGTTCGATATTCGGTATATACCGAATATCGATTGATATCGGTATTCGGTAGATTTTGTTAATATCTACAGTATCGATCGATATTCGTAGGGTAGATTAGGAAGAGAGAGAAATTATTTATCTATCTGCTTTTATTTCTTCATATGCGTTTATTATCGGACAGTTTATAACAAAGGACAATTAATACATCATTTGTTATAATTTATTAGAGATTATTTGAAATTTAAGTCATACTAATCTTATATAAATTATATATATGTACTTGGATTTGTAGGAAATGGAAGGTTATAGATTTTTTCTTATTTACTGTCTCTTATTGTCCGATATTAAATGCACTTTCAGGTACTCTAGTATTCAATGCATAGCATAAGCTTATATTGAATATCTATTTATGTATTTGATCTATAATACTATAAGTTGTAGTTCTTTATTTATTTTGCAAAGTTCAAGTTTTTCACACAAGGGAGCGCTTGGGCAAAGCGACAGTTGAACGATGTTTCTCTGCTATTGAAGGGAATAAGCATTCTTATCTTTATGTCTCTATGTGAATGTTTCAAAAGTCATACTTTCAAATATACCGTACCGATGTCAATCGGTACGGTATATTTCTACCGAATATCGTATAATCAGTTCGGTATTTGAATTCTAACCGTCGGTAGTATCGAATACCGATTTACATTCGTAGTTGCAGCTCTGCTATATATATATACATCTTCGGTAACAGTATTGAAATATGGCCTTCGATGTTGTTTAAGTAAATAAGTTTGTATATCAAAGAGCCTTTTGTTGAAGGGGTAACAATACAGGATAAAAGAATAGTTTATTAATATGTTTTTTGAGATTATATATAACATAAGTTAGTTTAATATTCGGTGGTAGGTCAATATAATTTTGACAGTACAACAATTACGTTGGCCATGATGAATCCTTCATTAATACAATTACGTAACCAGAGAAATTTATACAAAAAATGGAAATATCTTCTTTATAATATTGTAATATAATATATTAAGGAGTTGTTCTTGATTATCTAAGTACGGCTCCATGGGCTTTAATTTTATAAACCAATATTTATTTGCTGCAAAATCATATATATACATAATACTGATTACAAAAATATTTTTTTGTTGGTTATTTACAAAATTTGGTTATTATTAAATATTGATGTATGAAAATAGTTAGTATGTTGTAAATAATAACTCTAACTCTTGAAAGGATATCAGTTTGGTGATTGCATCTATTTACTGCGACCTCTTCCACATAATTATTTGGAGACTGCACTTACAAGGAGTCGATTAGTCCCTTCATTTAACATTAACATACCGACCTCTATCAAAGTATGCATTAACCTTAGAGATTAATAATGTATGCCTCTGACGTCACGGTCAATATATGTATAACTAACTAAAGTAAACCCTTAACAGTACACATTAACATCACCCTGTCCCATAACCTTTGCTTGAGAGGAACACATTTAATTATTGTGCATTGATTCGTCTTTTTCAAATTGTTTATATTGTAATATTCAATAGTTTATTTTATTTGTAAAATATTTTTTTTAAGTTTTGGCTTCACTTGTCTCTAAGAACATAACAGATTAGTCATACATTAATGTGCCATTTTGTCTAGAGATACATATAACTTGTTTATTTATTATGTCTACTATTTTATATATTATCTCATAGTAGCACATATTCATTTACTTGTTTCAAGCAAAGTTTCTTCATAGTTACAACAAGATAATACAGCTTGTTCCATTTCTCACCTCTGAGTCCCTCATTTTCTCCCGTTAGAACTCGATTATAGGCTACAACTACTTCCTTAAATATAAATTTATTAATAGTTAATCTAAAATTCTATTTATATCCCCACAAATCTGTGGTTTTTGTGTTTATATGTACAAACAAAGGCCTTATGTAAGAAGAGAAGCTAATATGAGAGGTTGAATAAATATATTTGTCGATAATCTTCCGTTATTTTACGCTTTAACTTGACAAAAAGCTTAGTTTAGAAATTGAAATTAAACAGATAAAAAGTATCACATTAACAGAACCTTATTTGCAAAAATAAATTATACCGTAGAGACATAAGGTAAAAGAGAAATGAGGTATATTTATTTTCAAATACATGCTTACTTTTGGATATTTAAAGACAGTTTAGGAAGAAGATAAGAGGTTCTATGTTAACTCATTAAACCTATGAAACATTGCAACTAGCTTTCGATTGGCCTCATTGGATAATATTAACCTCCTTATGATAATTTTGTAGGGCCTATAAATTTTTAAACTATGAATTAGGTTCATGATATAATTTATATTGTCATAAAAAGGTGACTAGCTCATGGAATCATTAATAAAGTAGATATATCTAGGGTCGTGCCAGCCTCACATTTAGCGGTCTTGCGGTTCCATCGGTCCTTGAACCGATAAGACCGGAACTCCTGAAGCTGGCCGGTTCAAATTTATTATCAGTCAAGGTTTCATTTTTTAAATTATAAGTTATTTATAAAATATTTCGTTTGTTCCAATTAGATCTTAATAACACTTTTTAAAATAAATAAACATATTAAGAAAACATTTAGAAAAATATTTTAAAGAGAGTTTATGGTAAAAAAAAGAAGGGAACTCAATACTTATAGTTTCATAAATATTATGATCTATTTGAATATATGTAGTATGAAATTATCATAAATCATGTTCTCTCAGCATATATTAAAGAACCGTAAACGAGACCAGAAACGTTAAATCTGCATCGAAACCATTATATGAAAAGAATCAAGACCGCCTGAACCGCTTAACCTGAACCGGGCACAACCCTGAATAAATGCTATAAAATATTAGATTGGAATATCGATAGAATATAAAACTGGGTCTAATAATTTATTATTCGTTTCTTTTTGTTATGTCTCATTGACAATATGAGATTCCTATTTCTTCTCAAGAATGATAAAATCATAAAAGATAGGTTAAATAGATATTCATTCTTCTCATGAGTACAAAATAATTGCATCCTTTAATTACAAAATGGAGTCATTATTTAAAAAATAATAATAAATCCCTTATTGCAAATTGGTTTAAAAAAATAATATTTATGGTTTATTATTAGGTAAAAAAATATTTAATCGTCTTTTAAGGCAATTTTTTTGCCTTATTTCTATATATTGAAGGCAAAAAGTTGCCTTATATATATATATATATATATATATATATATATATATATATATATATATATATATATATATATATATATATATATATATATATATATATATATATATATATATATATATATATATATATATGTGGCTGCACACGCCCCTCAGGACCTCCAGGTAGACCTCCTTGGACACAATTTGACCCTCTTAAAGAAGTAGGGTGGCATGACGTCCCCTTCGTTGTATACCTGGAGGTCCTGAGGGGCGTGTGCAAGCCATGGATGGATCAAGTTGCTGCTGGACGAACATGTGTGTTTCAACAAGACGTTCATACGTCTCATATGGTACAAAAATTGGCTCTTGGACAATTTGCCCATGTTCTGGTCGAAGGAGATGTGGCACCTAGCTCTCCGCACTGCAACCCGTTGAACTACTACGTGTGGGGCGTCTTGGAGAAGGAATCCAACAAGCACGCTCACAACAGCGTTGTCTCGCTGAAGGCCTCCATTGTGGAGGAGCAAAACCTGAACAGAAGCTGGAAACTTTGTCCTACTAATGATAGGGACATCTTCCGGGTCTTGAGCAATCCACCTGTCATTTCTTCTGTTGATTTGGCATCAACACAGAAGATTTTATCGTCAGAGAAGAATCGGATCCGTCCTGCAGCTCCGTGCATAAGGGACACCAGAAGCTTGGCACAACGGTCCACTCTTTTGGCCTTTGAGGCATCAAACAGCATCTGTCGGACCTTGAGCACGTAGCTCTTGCTCCTGAGATCTTCATGTACGGCGGTCTTGATGGTTTTCTCGTCCACATTCATCTTGGCGGCCAGGTCCCTCATAAAGGTTCCGGGAACGTCGATGATCCTCTCCTGGAGCTCATGTAGAAACTCTGGAGTTCTCTTTTTGCTTCCGGACCGTTCTTGAGTCTTCTTCAAGGTGTTGCATTGCCGTTTGACTCATTAAACTCTTGTGCCACTCGATAGACAGTGGCTTTGGGAAGCTTCAGGAACTCGATAATTTCTTTGGGCGCGCGACTCGCTTGGATGGTGCCCGAAATGGATGCACGGCGATCTTGTTCTAATGACATTTTCAAAAAAAAATCCTTTTACCTGAAAGGTGAAAACCAACTGAAGTCAAAACAGTTGTTTTTAAAATAATCGGACAATACGATAAAATTATAAATTTATATTTGAACTTATAATAGATAATAAAGATTATAAAACAAATCAATTTTAGATAGACGGTAAATAATGAATGGATTGCTATAAAAATAATAACCAGGTATAAAAAAAGAGATAAACGATACAACAATAGTGATAGAAATATCAACTTAGGGCTATATAAGTGATAAACATGAGTTTTATTTTATATACAGGGGTTTAGCGATAAATCCGGAATCGGAAAAAGTGGAATATTTTTTTAAATATAATATTTATAATTAAGAGGTGTATCTCCTGCCCTTGGCCACCTTGTTCATCCAAGGCACCACCACGTCCCTCAGCACCTTTAGGTAGACGTCTTGGTTGATCCTGAGGCCCACGGAGAAGAAATGGGGGCTATCACGTCGTCGTCAGAGGAAATCACGCCCAGGACCATGACTAAGGCCAGGTTCTTGGACTTGAAGACCATGGACACGTCCTCAGGGTCCTGGCAGATCCACTGGTGTTCTGCCTGTTGTGAGTGCAGTCCAGGTTGAACAGAATCTCATCTGAGAATAATCTCAGGGAAGGGTTGGAAGAAGACTTGATGAAGTTGAGCATGTCCATGCCCCTGGCCACCCTGGCGTCCTTTTGCTTCTCAGTGAGGAGATGTCTCACCCTGAGGGTGAAGCTCTTGTACCCCAAGTCCTCCCTGACGGCCTTGGAGATGGTATAGATGCTCACGTCCCTAGCGGCGGCCAACTTCGTCATGGTAGTGCCTAGGTTGGTCTTAATGGACCTGTTCAACCCAACCCTGGGAGACCTGATCCTGTCACTCCTGGGGTTGTGGACCTTCCTGCTGTAATCCCTGGTGGCCTTGAACCTCTTTATGATGTCATAGACGGTAGACTTGGGGTAGTGGAGGAGCTTGATGATGTCCTGGACACCATGGCCCACTTGGAAGAGCTCGAGGACGGCATCACGTCTCCTCTGTTCCATGATGAGGGATTGTTTTCTAAATATTTTTTTCTTTAAATTCGGAAGAAAAGAGTCTGGCTTCTCCCAATCTAGTTCAAATAATTAAATTAATCACTGGAAGAGGTGAAAAAGGCCCTCCAAAGTGATTCCGGATTTATCGCTAAAGCCCTGTATTTTTTAAATTTCCCAAAAAAACATTTATTTTTTAAAGTTTATCATACATCACTTATCGTCTCCAAAAACGACGAACAATAAATTTGTAAAATTGATTGAACCCACCTCTCATACAATTTCTCGCAATGACTATGTACATTTCTGTTGAATTTCTAATGCATTTTGGTTTAAACAATGAAAATAATGTTAATATACGATTGAATGCACTAAAGGTCGACCGTATTGGATTTTTACTATCGCTATTTTTCTAAAAAAAAGACTGTAATCGATTCATCGCTCCTTCAATTATTTGATAAATATGGAGCATAGGAGGCAGGTTAAGAATAAAAAGGTTAATTTATATAATAAACCAAATATCATTTGTTTCGACAGAAAATGAAAAAAAAACGTTTTATATTAATCGTTTTATATAATATCAACTGTTTATCAAGTAATGATGTCTTTTAAAAAATCTATGAACCTCTGGAAAATAAGATAAACCGGTTTGGATCTATTAAATTAAATTATTTAAATAAATAAATAATATTGAAATTCAACGGCCCCATAATGTTATCAATAATATATTTCAAGTAAATTTTCGCAAAATGTCAAGATATTTATATTTTGACAACTATCACTGTTAAATTTACTGATATTGTTAGTTTTTAAAATGCACCATCGGCGTTTATTAATCAGTCAACTGATATAGTGGCCCATATACCTCTAATATGAATACATTTGTCACAGGCTTACATTATAGAAGTCAGTATAAATAATAGCTATATATAAGGGTTTTAAAAAATATAAAAATAGAAGAATTCTGTTTATCTTGCTAATTATTGAAATAATTTAAAAGGGGTCAATCGCAAATAGCTTGCCATAAGAATTATTTATATACCTCTGTTGTAAGATATATCACGTATATTATTAGATTCTATTTCAAGAGGGACTGATTTCAACGAAATTAAAAGTAAGATTGAGTAGAACTTTTTATAAAGGTAGGTGCATCACTAATATCCATGAGATTTTATCTTGTTTTCGTGAAGACTTTCAGGCCACTGTAAAAGAAGCTCGAACAAATTTTATCCATAAACTTCGCCACAATCCTTCTTCTTCCCTGTTCTCCATTGAGTCTTCAACTAAGTATATAAAAGATAAATTTAAAAACCACAAGGCCTATGGCCCTGATGGTTTTGGTGGAAAATTGTTCGCACATTTTCAAGAGTGAATTGTTCCGTTTTTAGGCCGGTTTTATGGAAATATGCAATCGACTTGGTTTCGTACATTGTACCTTCTTCGAGCCGTCACCTCACCTTGCTGAAGAAGATAGTCCTTCAATATCACCGTTTTTATAACCCCTTATGATTTGTTTTGTTTTATAGTTTTTTGTTTTGTTTTATATTACATATTATTTCGGTTTAGTTGAGTTTGGGTCTTTTTAGGTAAATTAATTTTAAACTATAATGTTTATTTATGTATTTTTACACAAATCTACCTACTTTTTTATAATTGTATTTTATGTGTAATTTATGTAATACAATTTCAAATAAGACCATTTAAAAAAAATAAAGTTGAAGTCAAAGGATTCATGATATACATTCCTTAGGGATCCACAGAATAATGCAAGGTCTTCATTTTTCATCCTTGTGGACTTGTGTTTAGTTAACCACTGAACTTTTCTATGTCTCAAGTGGTGACTTTGAACAATCTCAAGGAGTCTTTCTACATGAAATGTCTTGGAATGCAAGTTCTTTTAAAAGAACAAAGTGCATCATCTTGCAAGTTACTTAGAAATGATTTTAATTAGCCTTTTCACTAATTATATTAAGAACTAACTTGCATTGAGTGCTCAATCATCCTGTTAGTCCCTGACATTTATAAAGATTATTTAGCATGCTGCATGCTGAACGTATCTTTAAGTTTGTACGAAAAGGAGTTGTTTGTTTAAGTCTTAACTAATCATCGAGAGTTTGGAGTAAACTAAATATTGTGCCCCTTAGATTGTAAAATTACCTTACATTTAACCATCTACAATTACAAGAGAAAAGCCCTTATAATCAATCCCTTCCACTATTATCTTAACAATACCATCGTCCGAAAAAAACGTAGCAATTTTGATCATCATCCTTTTTTTTGTTAAAAAATATTCTTAGTCGTTTTTTTTCGACATGAAACAGAAAAGGAGAAAAACAGCTGTCGACTAATGTATGGCAATCGACCACCGAAATATAAACAGTGTTGATCGAATAATACTTTGAAAGTAGTATGTAATATACTACTTTTTATTGCGTAGTAATATTTTTATACTACTTTATATTAGATATTACTTTTTTGAGCATTCCGAAACAATAGTAAGTAAAGGCAATTCAAACAGGATTTGTAAAAATCCTCACCAAACTAGTTTGCATTTTTATGCCCACTTGGTGACGTCACAACCATTCACAGTTCATTAATTTTCGTCAATAATGCCTGTCGAATATTTTTTTTCACGAAAGTAATATGTAACTAGGATATTACATATTAGTTATTACTTAAAAGTAATATTTAATATGTTTGTTCTCTCTAGTTAGTCGCAGTAATATAACTAAGATATATATTACTCGCACGTGCGTTAGGGAACAACACTAAATATAAAATAAATATAACTGAAACAGCTTAAATCGTCTCCTTCTTTAAAAAAATGGGGAGATTCTTCAACTTACAAAAGATAATTTGATTTGTACAACTCGAATGTTATTTCTTTGGTGCTGTATAGAACATTCTCCTCCACTTTTTTTGTCGAAAAGGCAATCATTTACGAGGTGGTTTGGATCATTATTTCACAATTCATTCATTAAAGCTTTAAAAAGAAAGATAATCCATTTAGGGGGCAACGTAGTACAACTTTCCCTTATAATTCCCAACATGTATTTAAAACTCTTCCGTAATATATTTCAAACCCCTCTTGTAGAGTGGTGCAAATCCGTTTCGTTAAGTAATGTTTGCACTTGGATTTTGTTTGGGTCTGAGCTAACAAATCGTTAAACCAGTTCTCTTTCGCAGATCTGGGGTTGTGCCCAAAGAATTTTATGTAGAAATGTTCCAATGTTAGAAGGATTACTCATATCATCAAGTACAATTCGGGCAAAAATTTTTTTTCAGGAAACTGAGTTGTCCAGAGATGGCCATAAAAAGTAACATACTATCAATACATAATGTGAATCCTATGTATCCTTTTCGTAATGGCAGGTTTTATTTCCTTTATCAAGAGCTACTCTTGGTTATCAGCTGCTCAGACTCTGGTATCTTAAAATTACTTCCCCCATTCGTTCCGTTTGTGAAGAAAGTTTGAACATATGCCAAAAATGTGTGAGCTCCTCAAACTTCCATTTGTTGGAAAACGATAATTCTGAGATCTCTTATAGAAATTGCTGATGGGACAAAATTTACGGCACAGCTGCAGATATCCACAGACCTCACTCGCTTTTTACTTCCTGCCAAGATAGTGGAAAAGTTTATAATTCTACTTTACATGCCTTCAGTAGCCACCCTTAAACAAGTCATCAGTTTGAATGTTACAGGCCTTCAGATATAAACACTTTTGCAAAGCTATCGTCCTGTTCGGTCTTGGCAGATCTCTTTCTGCAAAATCTAGAGCACTTAATAGTACTATTTTAAATGCAAAGCTCTTCTAGCTGAGAGGTTAGCATCTCACTCTCAGATCAGTCCGTGGGAGGTAAGGGCAATCATTCTAGCGGCGGCAGCAAGATACGCAGTGTGGATCTCAAGATACGACTCTGTCATTCTTTCTGCTCATTTTTTTCTATGGTCATTTCTTCCAAAACCGTATTCAATACCAATTCACTTTCTTCTGGACATCGCTTTATTTATTAACCCCTCGCCTTTTCTTTCAACCAATCACGGCGCAAAGAAGATCATTTTTCTCTATCCTTATATATAGGTTTCAATCCATAATCATATTTAAATACTAAAGAACTTACGAGTCAAAAATGAAGATAACAATAAAAATAACAATTAACCTTGATTTAATGCAAGGACTTAAATGGAATGCCTCATGCATGCTAAGCCTATATATCTACTAGCATATAAATCAATAAAAAGCTCTAATTGAACCCAATAAAGGTGCATAGACATATATATATCTTACTTATTCAGACTTGCATGCCATATACTTAATTAAACAATTTGAATATTTTTTTATTATTTTCTTAGGGTGTAATAAACGAGAGAATTCGTGTTTGAATAAATGCAGCTCCACACAGAAGGTTGTTGTTGTTTTTTCCGTCTCTCCCTCGTTTGATACCTCCTATCTTGACTTACATCTTTAAAGAAATATGACTTATTATCCTCTGGAAAGTGCATTTATGGCATTTGACAAATCCTATGAGCCTCCATCTTATTTTATAGGCCATTATGGTTCTATATGGCCTTGAGGAATGCCCTACTTTTAAAATAGCCGAGAATAGAAAAAAAATAACTACATAAAAATAATGATTTTTTACTAAGTAATTCTATGTCAAATTGTTACACGGTATTACCATTTTGATACTTTTGATACAAATATCAGATACTATAAGATATTATGCGAAATTTTAGGTGGTTGAGACTTGTTGGGATATTTCTATGGAGGCTCAAATTATATCTTATATATCAAAAAACTTTCTTCAAAGTGACTGGATTTCAAATCTGCACAAATACAGCTTTCTTTAGGTTCAATTTTTTGCCACTTTGGCGCCTTCTTCAAATAGCATTCTGCAAGGCTGCAACTTTTAATAGCCCGAATTTATGTTTAGTGTAAAGATTTAGATTGGATCTCAGTGGGATCATCCGTGTGATCTAACTAATAATATATATATAGGAAAATTATGCCTTATTGAAACAAACATAAATAAACATTGTTGTTGAAGATTTATTTCCTCTATAAGAGATCGTTTAAATTTTGATACTTTTATTCACAATCTTTTTAAATATTAACAAGGTGAGAACCGCATCAAAGCAGTTGATATGAAGAATCATCATGTATGTCTAAATACCAGCATCAGACATATACGTCATCAGCATTTGATCTATAACTAAGTCCATATATAATACTTCGAAAAATGTTATATTATTTATCCATTCATATTTTAAAAATCAAAGCAATAATCTAAAACAATATGTTATTTAATTTTACAATAAATTTCTTACCATTACTCACATATAATTATTATCATATATTATATATATTATATATTTATATATCTATATATCTATATATCTATATATATTATTTATACATTTTTAATTCTTTCTATATTTTTTATTTTTTTATTTATTGTTGATGTAATATATACAAGTAACATAAATTAAATTTTAGATTTCTTTTAGAATAAAGAATTGCGGTTCCGCCAGAAAAAATCCTTTTCAAGGCCCATGTCTTCGTTTACCTCCCTACTTGTCCTAAGAAACTGATATAACATGATATTGCAGATAATAAACAACTATTTTAAAACCGTAGGATGCTTGAAGCTTTCCCTTTGTTCCATATTAGGAGAACCCGCGTCTAAATAGGGACTTTATTTAATTAATATTTTTATTAGGTGACCTGGCCAAGAAACCTTCTTATTTGGGTATACAACATTCTCATTAGTTGACTTTACCCACAAGCTATGAGAGGACTTTTGAAAGGATGCATATAATTAATTCAGATTGACTAATGTAGCATTTGGGACTTGTCTCTTTATGAACGACCTGAATAATTTAATTTCTTAATTAATAATCTTTGGAATGAAGAAATTAAAGCATACGCTTTAATTTATTTATTTGTACGCGGCTGCACGAAGAAAAGTGATTCTTATTAGTCTCTTTGTTAGATTTATGTACATCTTTGAATTATACCTTAGTGTCTATGGATCATCTTGGGAGAGTTTGATTGAAATCGATGAACATTTGTGTAGAGGCCTTTAAATTATATGTTCAGTTTAAATATCTCTTATACATATATATGAGATCTCCTTGTGGCTGATTCCTAAACGAAGCAGGGTAGCTACTTCATGTCTTTTAGCTTCCATGTCAAAACAATTATGAATTTCGGAATGTTATTGGAATCTAAATAGGTACGGTATTTAACCTTTATTTAGGTTACATTAGCGTAAAAGTCTGAAACCTTGAAAAAGTCATCAAAGTTATATATATATATATCCGATAACATTTCAACATTTCAAGACTTTCCGGACCCGGTATTCAAACAATGTTGCTTGAATTATTTATATTAAGTGAAATACAAACCCTAAAACTTTTTTTTTAGAATTTTATATATTCATTTAAATATTATGTTTTTCCCTTTCTTATGCCTGTTTTTGAATTCACTTGGATATGTTAACCCTGCCTATCTTCATTGGATAAGCCAGAGTAGGTTGGCCAGGAAGCTTGCAAACACTGTTTAGATCTCTAATTAAAAAAGACATTCCATGTTTTTAATTTTGTGATAGATTATTTTGATGAACTCTAGTTTTAGATGTTAAAATGTCACACATTTTATTTTCATGTACCTCAGATTTGGATTAACGTTAATATCATATTAGTTTACTATACATGTTGTACGGGTGTACAAAAAAAGAAGAAAAAAAAGGACATTCTACTCCATATTATTTTGTGTCAGACATGGCAAGGAGGGGTCTTAAGAAGGGAATGGGCCTTTCTATATGGACACAGTAATACACAGTTCCTGATTAAATATAGTAAACTATGGCTTACCAAAGCAGACTGCAATACGTCGAAACGATTACTTAAATATAGATGTGAATCTCTATTTTGCATTCAAAATCCGATAAATTGTGTTACAAGTAACAAATTAGGCTGCATGTTTATGCTCAATTAAGACTGAAGAAGTTTCATACCTATCCTCTTGGGGAATACATGATAAACCCTGCCTTCATAAGCCAATTCCAATGTTTCTAGACGATTTATAAGTCTCTCTCCGTGAAGCTGTATGTATTCAAGTACGTAAAAATAACAGGTTGTGCTTTCTTAGATATCAACAGTCACTGTCGAATAAATCTCTCTTCGTGAGTGTCGTTTCGGTAAGCAGTTGTGATAACGTCATATCACTAATTGGCGGGGCGTGATTCTTTTTGCCTTAAAAGTGTTTTTTCACACGTACTCAAGTGCTAAGTCAGATTCGAGCATTTCTTAGGATTGTACACCTTGGCTACCTATTTGTCTTCCCGAGGTAGAATGATTAAGCAAATTGTTAAGTGGTTTGTTTTCTATGATCTTGTATTTGATTTCGCTCTGAACTAAATATTTGGGACTGACGGCTGCCACCGTATCACAAGATTATTTATCTCTCGCTCCTCTGCGCCAACTAGATTATATCCCTTGTGACAATTATTCGACACC
>CP045905.1:786120-799478 GCA_013387185.1 Caligus rogercresseyi
ATTACCATTTTTTCCGTTTTGTATTCTTTAGTGTAGGTACAAAACATCTTAAAAAGAAAAATAACAGAATATTTCAATGATGTCATGCATGTGACTTTTCATATTAAAATCAGTTCCTCAACAGTTGTCATTGTGTCTTCATTGCCATTTTTCCGTTTTGTATTCCTTCGGCGGGTATTGAAAACATTCACAAAGAAGAAATCACACGAATAATTTCAGTGAAATCATTTGCATGTGACTTTTCATATTTAAAACAGTTCCTAAAAAGTGGCATAGCTCTTCTTACATTTTTTCGTTTTGTATTCCTAAGGCTGAGTATTTAAATATTGTAAAAAGAAGAACTCACCCGAATAATTCAGTGATGTCATCGCATGTGACTTTATTGAAAATCAGTTTCTTAAAAGTTATCATTGGGTCTTCATTACCATTTTTTCCGTTTTCCTTAAGGCTGGGTATTGACATCCTCTCCATCTCTAGGCATTATTGAAATTTGATTACCACGATGTTGAAAATATAAAAAAGGGTTGTTATTTTCCACAAAAGCTTAAATTTGGGGGGACAAACAGGGACAGAAAGAGAAAAATTTTTAAGTAATCATGTAGAAACGAATTTTCGGGAAACACTCAAAAATACAAATACACGTCTTAGTATCTCAGTCTTATTCCACAGAAAATTTGGGCAAATCTAAATTGTAAATTTTAAAAAATCGGCAAAAAAACGTTTTGGCGAATAAAATAAGCCTGTCGATGACGAATTTTCGGGAGTTGACAACCCCACTAAAACACTCCCTGAGCTCACAAAATATTCACTGAAAATTTCGTCAAGATCTAATGACCCGTTCGGTAGATAAGGGAACGAACGAACGCACAAACGAACGAACGGAATTCTTTTTTTATCGTATAGATATATATTGGAAATAAAAGAAATAGGAAAATACCTCATTGTTAGCTCTTATTTACGTTCAGGAGATGAGCCTAATATAAGTAAAGCAATAAAGATTCAAAGATAGCAAATAAGTGAATAGATCCTTTAGACCGCAGTATAAATATATATTTTGTTGACCATCTTTGGTCGTAATAATATACATATATTTCTATACGTTGGGCCACACGCATTGACCTTCAATATGTATGAAATGTATGGAGATATATTATATAACAATCATCATATATGAGATATTCTATATATATATATATATATATATATATATATATATATGACACAGAGACTTAGTGGTTTTGCAACAAGTTGTCCGAAAATAATATGTTTTTGTAAATTCGGTTTTTCCTTGAAAGTTAGTCTATATGCTTGCAAGCATCATTTGGATTAAAAATTATCTTAGTCCATAGTTGAGTCAAAATAGGGCACATGTTCTTACTCTTCCGTTTCAATGATTCTCCTCCCATCTTAATTGTAAAAATCTCATTTCTCCCGTCTGTATAGTATATACATTTTGGACCCACATCTACCTCCTACAATCTAAAAAGAGAAAAATATTGTTTTTGCCATTTCCATGTATATGTAATCGTGTAAAAATGGATCACACAATCTCACTTTCAAGTAGTAATTAAGTATTTTTAGTTAGAGGACGCTTTGATCATTGTGGCCCGATGTCTGGGGATTTTTAAACCGGGCCGGCAGTTCAAAAAACAGGCGGGCACAGGGCCGAGCCAGGGTCTTCATTTTATGATATATATATATATATCATATATATATATTATATATATATCAGCCTTGTAACGAAGATTGGATAGTGAAAAATCTTATTTTGACGAACATTATTTATAATCAACATATTAAATTTTAAAAAATCCGGATAAATGAATTTATCATTTTAAACTGAATAATATGGAACTGATTTCTTTGGAACACAAAATTCAATTTCGCTTGTAAGTGTATTAAGTAAAGGGTATTAATCGAAACATGATTTAAATTTGTTGCATTGTTTTTATAAAAGTTTTAATTATAATTATTATTTGTTAAAAAACATGTTTTTTAAATTAAATGGCAAACTGAATTATTCAGTCTAATTGTATTTAAAACATTTGCTGCTTTTAACACAACCTTTTGACACGGATGACATCAAATCTTTACCACCCATATATTTGATCACAACGATACATATTTGTCACACAACCAAAATAAGAAACATCATTTTTTTCATCCATTGAAGTGTTTTTGAATTATTCTATTTAAAACTCATGAACAAAAACCATTTTTATTCTCAATAAATAAAACATAAACTCAAAATTCAATGAGAGGAGACACATTAAATTGAACTGTGAAAGACAGCTGTGAGTTTAATAGAGGAATACAGAAAGAAAGAGGACAGTAGTGGCTATCTAGGACAATCTTTTCCAACTCGAGTGAGACGGGCGGGGAGTTTATTTTAAAGCTCATGATCTAGTTTATTCTATATTTAAGTTTTTATTTATAAATCAAATCTTTTGGGAGTACAAAATAAAGAATGTGGGAGGGAAAGCCAATCATTGACTAAAACAAGGCTTCTTCTTTCTTCATACAAATAATCATGGGTGATACAAATGAATAATAATAATAAATCAAACATAAGGGGGAAAACAGATCACCTTTAGAACAAGAGATCCATTCATTAAAAAGATTCAAGGAATGCCTAAGCTAGAGAAATCGCTTCTGCAAAGCTGTTTAAAAGTGACTGGAAAGGGAAAAAAGAGATCGATCTTAACCATATATATAAATATAATATATATATATCTATATATATATCAAGAAACGACCGGGACACTTTTTTCGCCAGAAGCCCGGCCTTAAATTTGTCAAGACGGGCCGGGAATTTAATATATTCGTTCCTTCGTCATTCTGAAAGTGTCGACGTTTTTAAAAAATATTTTCTCCTATTATTTTTTTTAATTTAAAAATTATTTAAAAAAGTGGTCGTCACTTTTTAAATAATTTTCAAAGTAAAAAAAAATATTTTTAATATTTTTTTAAAAATATTAAAAATCATTTTATTAATATTAAAAAAACGTCGTCACTTTCAGAATGACGAACAAAAATATTAAAGTCCCGGCCCGGTGATTTTTAGACACCGGGCCGTTCAAAAAATAGCCAGGTACCCGGTCGTTTCCTGATATATATATATATTAGTTAGTGAAAAATTTATTGCTGTCTTATATATATATATATATATATATATATATATATATATACTATGATCAAACTGATTAGCAAAAGGTATTCAATCTCATTAACTGCAAATATTTAAAATGACGTCAGTCAAACACTTTTAGTGTTCTTGTTGTGCATTTTCTAAGATTAGTGAGTTAACTTAGAAGCAAGAATCATAGTCAAGGAGTCGTTCAGTTCCTTTTGAATCAAGGAGTACGAAACGTCAGCCAACTACAACAAGTCCTAACGTCACGTTGCATACTACATTATAATGTAATTGGATAATCATTTGATCCCATGTAGAGATAAAAAAAGTTTAAAAAGTTCGTCAAATATAATATATAATAAAAAACTCTTCAAAAAATTGAATGACATTTAAGTAGTGGTTTTAAAAGTGTATTGAGGAGCAATGACGTCATTGCCATCATAGATATTACCTACTATTCTATGACCTCAATATGTATTATTGAACGTTGGTCAGTGTGTCGATTACTAAGAAATTCATGATGTGCTTTTGGACACCTCTAAATATAATACAAACATTTTGATTTATTTTAGAGTCATAAACATAGTTTGTAGTCAATCATAATAGGATTTAAGATGTTCTGAATATCATTACATAAATACTTTGATTTAGAAAAATTTATTAGTTAAGGATGTTAAAAATTACTATATTTGCTGTCTATCGACAGCATAAAAGGCAAATTGTTTCGTTTTCGTTTAACGAATTCAAGAAGTTTTTAATTTGACCATGTTTGTATCTAAGGATTCGATTGAATTTTATTTAAAATATCCTTGATGATGACGCAAACATGTTAAAAACGATACATCTTTCAATCATATACATGCTACTACTTTTTTAGAACAATATTTTCTATTCGACACTTTCAGTAGCCATAAGCAAATAGTGTCATTGATTTATTTATTATCTTCAGAATGAATGATTGATTACAAACTGTATTTTATATGAATAAGTTCCTTACAAGTTTTAACATTGAAGCCTTTTGCTATTTGACAAAATCTCTATCACTTTATTTCCAGCAATCAGTCCATAATTACAACTCATTTGAACCGACACAATACTCTGCAAGGAGTATATATATATATATATATATATATAAACTCATAAAAAGGTATTACAAGCCATCAACGACAAAATACTTTTTCTCCAACCAAACGTAGGCTCAAGTAAATACCTTCTTAAGCCATGATTATTCATCATTTAAATATCAAAACAGTCTTTTAGGAATGTAATTATTGTAATTTAAAAAGTTTAGTTTCTTAGCTGCTTTATTAAAATTACGTTAATTTTGAAATTCACCGAACACTTATTTAATTTATATATCAATATGTTCGATATTAATCAGTTATTTGTAATCTAATTAGCATATTACCTAATCTTATTAAAACGTATTTGTTTTTTAAGAAGAACATTGATGATCCATTTGATTGAATTGACTTAAGGGTATGATGTTTGCCGCTGGTTTTTTTAAAAGTGTAAATATGTGAAAGAAGTGAACATTATTTATCGTTGATAGCTAGCAATTATTTTTTTATACATTGACCAGAATACAGTACAGGTATATTTTACGGGCTTAAACAGTTCCTTGAACACTTTTTAAAGCCAATGTCATGGATTAATAATATAGAATGCACAACCTAAGAACATGGGGGCGATGGAACGTAGTCTTTTTGTACTTGTTTTTACACACAGACACACACATTAAAACACGTCGTTTAATTCCACTAATATGGCCGCCAAACGTGTTTCTTATCCTTTTTATTATCATTGTCAGGGCGTTTGACGATGGGTTTGACTTGTCTGAAGGCTGAGGAGGGGTTATCGGGATGAAGGGAAGCAGTTGAGGCGGAGGCGGAGGAGGAGCTGGAGGAAGCTGCGGCAGCTGACGCAGCTAATGAAGACGAACTCGCAGCTGCCGCAACGGCGTTGTTGAGTAGATGCTGTCGAAGGAAGAGTGAGTGTGAGCCGTCGAGGGGAGAGGGCTTAAAGAGTGCAGAGAGGTGGGGATTCCCCGGATTTCCCCGCCCACTCGTAGGAGACTCTCCCATGTGAGAGATAGGGGTCCATCCACTGTGTGTGCTGTGAGCCCTGCGCCGCGAACAAGGGGCCGAAAACCCCAGGAAACATCCGGGACTTTGTTCGCGGCTCACGCGGACCGTCCACGGTCACTTTAATGGCCTTATTATATGTGGCCACCAAATGAGGCATACTATTAATGGTGATGCTCACTGTAAAGCTCTTTCCACGCCCAGAGCGACCCACAAAGCGGAGATCGCTGAACTTGGCCACCTGGTTCTTCATGACGGCAGTGTGATTCCGGAGCTCACCGCAGTAGTTGTCGTCATTCCCCGCACGAATTGTGACAAGTGTGCCGTCTAGAACCTCTTGGAAGGAAAACACTTTGAATGCCACGGGGAGACTCTTGTTGGAGCGCCAATGGTTGGGCAGAGGGGAGCAGAGGATGCAAGGGGAGCCCGTCTGGACCAGCTCCCCGCCCTGATCCCCTAAGAACTCCTGAAGCATATGGTCCGGAACCATGATATCCGCTGTCATCGCGAGAACAAATCACTGATGATAGTACTTAGAGATATATATATATGAGAAGCTTTCTATTTATTCTCTCCTATGCACATACACAAAGTACGAAAATATCACTTGCACCCTCTAGGCTTTCTACTTTTTTTCAAATGTCCAATAATAAAAAGGGAGAATAAACGCAGAAGAGAGAGACCCGACCGGGGCAATGGCTGTTCACCAACTGTCCTTCTTCTTCTCCCTTTTCTCTCTCATTCTCTTCTTCTTCTTCTTCTATGTATTGATCTTTTTTTAACCATTGCAGGCCTGCGTGCGGGCCCTCGCCCGCACGCCCGCCCGCAATCCCACAAAAAGGAGGAGGGGAATTTTTGGGGTTATGTTTGTAGGGGGATTATTGTTCTTGTTATTATTATTATTCTTTTGGTTGAGGGCGCGTAAGGGAACATAAGAAGCTTCTATTATAGAGATGTCACCCTCCATTTATTATTGTTATTATATTTATGGGTGTTCATTGTATGGGGAGAGAGAGAGAGAGAAAATAAGCGATGGGTTCATTTTAAGAGGGAGGACACTTTAGAGGGATGCCTCCCAACCTAACCTACTCTAAGCAAACCTCTCTTAACGGAGATTTCCCTCGCCTTTCTTCTCACTCTTTGTTTGTTTGTCTGTCTTAAGTCACTCTAAAGACTTGTACTATTAAAGGATGTAAAAAATATTTAGCGACTTTTAATTTGAATTAAACTTCCTTTTCTAGATGTGGGGAACCGTACTTTGGTTATATGGTTTTCTCATTAAGGCTGTCCTGGTGGTTTTTTTTTGGTGGGATGTAAAAAGTATTTGGCGAGTTATATTGAAATTTAATTAATTTTAGTTCTTTTCAATCCAAAGATATGAGGCTGTCTAAATGTTTTGGGGGGAAGAACAAATATTTAGGTTGTCTTAGTTTGATATGAAATACTTTGGACTGCTGTTCTTTCGGATAATGAAAATACCTGAATTAATATGTGTATTCTCCGTGTTTTCTTTGATCAAAGGATAATTAAGGGAGTACGATATCCGTGTGTGTTAAGGCGTGAGCCAATCTCTTGGCGCAAGTTTGAATCCCGAGAGGGAATGGTCATTGTTGGTTTAATGATATAATGCTTATTTATATCCACTCGGATGCAATTCCATCGAACCATATAAAAGTATATAAATAAAATATTTCTACCTTTTATTTTATTTCGTAAATAATTTTCTGTGTTTCAGAGAATCACAGGATAACATATAATTTCCTAAGACGCCTCTGTGCATAAATTGTTCAAGAATGATGTTATCTTTAGTGTAGCGGCTCTATTTCTATTATTGAATATCCTAAAGGAAAATATTGGACAATCATAAGTATAAAATACTTACCTTTTTCTCTTATTATTTGATTGACATATGAGTTTTACAATTGGTAAAGGATCCCAATGATGGCATTAATGCTTCCATAACCAAGATATCTTTGGATTTAAAAGAACTAACATTAATTAAATTTCAATTATAACTCGCCAAATACTCTTTACATCCCACCAAAAAAAAAAGCCACCAGGACAGCCTTAATGAGAAAACCAAAGTACGGTTCCCCACATCTATAAAAGGAAGTTTAATTCAAATTAAAAGTCGCTAATATTTTTTTACATCCTTTAATATTACAAGTCTTTAGAGTGTCTAAAGACAGATAAGCATTCTCAACCTTGAGGTCGACGGATATTCTCGGAGGATAATCAAATACAATCAGAAAAGTATAAATACGTAAAATGGACGTTGTGTCCGACGTGACGTCATAGCACAAACAGTGAATCGTCTCAGAGAGCACTGATATTAGGAAACACATCATCCCATATGAGGTTGTAGAGTGCGGGGCCTTTTGAACATTTCATAAGAAGGTCACAGCTTTAAAAGGTTGAGAATCATGACTTAGAGACTCGCTTATAAGTGATAGAATGACCTTTTTAAACAATGTCTCCTAGAAAAAGGCTTTGTTAGATACATATAGTGAACGGTTTTTTTGTATTATGTGTGGCAATTATATATATAGATATTCTTGTGTAAAGTATTAATTTGAAAATCAGACGTGGATGGCCAAAAATGAAATGACTGAAAACACAGAGCTTCATGAATATGATAAAGGTAAACGGACTCAAGAGATATAAATACGGTCCAACCTGTGTTAGTGACCACCTATCGTTAGGTGCCACCCAAATAATCCCTTCAGAAAACAAGTAAAGTATTAAAAATCCTCTTAGCATTGCGGTGACATGTTTGAAGGGTACATTTTTGTGTCTCATTAAAGGGCAGATTTTATTATATATTTAAAAACTTACTTACAACAAAAAAAAAAAGATGCTATTCGTCGAGCTGAAAGCAGCAAAACGGTAGACATTTGGTATCTTTAATCACTCATCAATATTCATATACTTAATAATTAAGTTTATTCATATTATAAAGTGCCAATTCAGTCCTTGACATATAACATAGTTTGGATCCGATCATTTTTGTTGTAACAATGTCAACAAAGCTTCAGTTCTTTTTCCTTCCTGGTAGACCTCTAAAGATAGGGGATATGATGATTTTTTTTTGCGTGATTAATTGAAAGAAACAGAGAGTGAATAATATTGATTAAAAAATGATTGATATTAAACTATAGAGTATTATTTCACTCACAGCTGCCGTTGATGAATGAAACTCAGAGAGAATAAATTTATCCTTAAAATATTAATTAACTCTTCTCATGGGCTGGCCTTCATTTCATTTGTGAATCCTTTGAATGGATTCCTCCAATATCATATGTTATTATTATTATTTTCAAATTGAGTAATGTAACTGCTCAAACTAAGGGAAATTATGAATGTTATTTTGTTTTATAATGCCACTTTAACTATTAGACCTAGAAAAGAACAGGTGTACCAACCGGGACAAATATATATCAATTGATGAGTTTAATACGACTATGTAAAAGATGGTTTCTCCGTTCTTAAATGCTAGTTATCTAGTTAATTAATATTAGAGTAGTTATGCCTCTTTAGAATCGTTTTGAAACACTCTTTCACCTGATATATAATCCCATTGGCCCAATTTGCTCGCAGAAATTTCTATTTAAATTTGCTAGCCTTAAGTTTCAATGAAGAAAAAATAGCAAAAGTACGCTAAACGTTTAAAGTAATAATAATAAAAAACTTTTATTGATTTTAAGATACAAAAATGGTAATTAGTATATAGATAACATTTTAAATCATAATTCCCTGTTTTTCCATTTTCTAGAGATTTTAGACTCGCTACTTCACACAAATATATATATAATATATATATATATATGATATATATATATATATATATATTATATATATATATAATATATATATTATATATATATATATATAGTCATGGTCAAAAGTTTAAGACCTCCTCGATTTTTTAGCATATAATGTATCATGTTGAAAAAAACGCCTCAATGAAGTTTCAAAGTATTTTATTTTACAAACTGGTTATAAAAGGGAATATATAGTATATTCTTCCATTATAAGCAACTGACAAGTGCTAAGAGTTAGTATTTAGTGTGGCTTCCACCATTCTGGATGACACGGCCAGGCGTCTCGGCATACTGTTGGTCAGTGATTTGCAATACTCTTGTGGGATTTCTCTGACCCAGACTTGTTTTATTGCTTCGGTCATCTCTTAGCACTTGACGGCATCTTTTCAGCAACTTATCTTTCATAATGGAATAGTCCCCCAAAGTATTGCAAACCACTGACCACCAGTATGCCGACACGCCTGGCCGCTGCTGTCATCCAGAATGGTGGAAAGCCACACTAAATACTAACTCTTAGCACTATTTTTTCTTTTAAGGGAAAATTTGGATGGCCCCTATGGACGATTGAAGGCGAACATAGGTTTGCTTATTCTAAATAAGCCAGGAAGTGTTATATACCAGTTTTTTAATTTGAATAATTAAGTCTACTTGGTACCAGCTTTTAATTAGAATAATTAAGTCTCCTTACTTACCAGTTTTTTAATTTGTAATAATATGCCAATAAGTTTTTAAATACAAACTTTTGGTATTTCACATGAAAGAAGAAGGCTACAGAGGGTAGGTGGGTGTTTTTCCTCTCTTTTCCTCTCAATATGTGTATTCTTCTCTGCTTGTTTTGTCGTTAGAGGGTCATAAAATAGTTTCCTAATCAATAGAGACGTTATATATATATTTTTTCTTCTTCCAAGACATTTTTAAAGGTATTTTTTCTTTCTTTACTTCTTCTTTATTATTGTCGTCGTTCCCTTCTGGAGCCATTGGTTTTTCTTCTTCATTTTTCTAAAAGGGAAGCCAAGGGACTCAAAACGGTTTTGGTTGAATGGTTTTTGCCTCTCTCTCTCTTTCTCTTTGTAGGGAATGAAGGAGGAAAAAATCGTTAAAAAATATGACCCATCATTCAAAGATGAGGGAGTGAGGTAGGGATGTTCACCATTGAGCAGATTTATAAGACCGATAAGTGGAAGGAAAAAAAGAAAGAAAAAATATTTTTCACGAGATTTATATTTATATTTATTAAGTTTTTTGGGAATACTTAATAAATCGCCAAGTAAGAATACCAATACGATTACAAAACTGATTCATGAAGGAAAATGAGTGAAACCTTGAGTAAACCAGTTGTTATGTAACATAGGGCATCACTTCGCGGTTATTTGTTAACACAACTAAAGAAATCCTTAATATTTATATATATTAAGTTTTTTGAGATACCTAATAAATCGCCAAGATGAATACCAGTAAGATTAAAAAGCGTGATTACATGAAGGAAAATAAATGGAAAACATGAGTAAACCAGTTGGTATTGTGTAATTAAGACATCAGTTTGGAATTCGGTGTGTTTAACACAACTAACAAATCCTTTAAAACACTAATTTTCTCTTAATAAATGAGGTTAAATGTGTCATTCCCGGATTTTTTTTAAATGGACTCATCTGATATCCCATATTATTATTTATTTATTAAAACAACTGGTCTACCAACGGATATGATGAATATATATATATATAAATATATATATATATATATATATATATATTTCCCCGTCAATATAACGATAAATATACATAATTCAGATGATAACGCGTAGAAACCTCCCCCTAAAAAGGGTTTATTTTTGAATTTTTTTTTACCTATATTTATTTATAATTGTTTTTCTTGGCCGATGGCAAACTTTATTCAGACAATATGTAAATATTAAAATTCAAAATAAAGGACAATGGGTATGAATAAAAATTAAACTAAAAATATGTGGGTGGGCATAAACTGTGTAAAGAAATACATAAGAATATTGTTACATAGTAAAAGTCAATTGACATCAAAAAAAACTTGTAATAGTTAAAACAATCAATCAATTTCATTGATTTCTTTATATACATTTTGATAATGGAGATAATACCCCGGAGCTTTGTATCGTTGGCGGATCTTTTTGTGATAAACTTGCTGTGTCCTTTGCAATCGTTGAATTAACTTTGAGTTCCTCCTTTCCGCGGAAACTAGATTTATTTATAATTATTCTGATGTTTATCTTTTTTCCACTGATCCTTTCTGTATGGGATCAGTTTATTTTTATGTACATAGTTTATGGGAGAGAGGCAGGCAGCTGTGAAGACAATATTTGGCACTGGTAAAGAGCAAACAGTAGCACGCGTGTGTATCCTTGCAATAAATCTCAATGGAACAGGTGCAGGGATATACTGGAATATTATGTAGAGGATGAGAAACAACAAGCCAAGGGCTAAGGAACTTTTTTTCCCCTTTTCAGTCGGACTGCTGTAGCGAGTCGTCTTTGCTAGTGATTTCGGGTGTCTTGAAAAAAAATCCCAATTCATCTGCGACGTCATGGGAATGGAGATTTGATTCAGTTATTCCTTCAATTCTCTCGAATACCTCAAAATACTCATCAAATCGACAATAAGACGACATAAACGTTTAGATTGAATAAGAAATATTTTTAGTCATCAGGGTTTTATCTTTAGACAGTAATTTTAAATTAATTGTTTATATTGTTTTTGTTTTTAACAGTCTTCAGATTGTGTTTTTTAAATCTCCGTCTTTCTAGTGTATTGTTTTTTTTACACTGTATGGATTTAGCTGATAAATAAAATCTTAACCAAAAAATAAATAATGATGGCTCAAAAATGCTTTAACTAACACCAACTAGAGCTAAACAATAACTTCAACACCTCTTATATATTATAATGTTGGTTGTCTGTTATAGGGAATGTGCTAAAATCCAGATTTCCATTCCGCCTTATGATCAAAATAATCTAAAATCAGTTTGGTCTTTGAGATATCATCCATTAAAAAATATGAACATTTACTTTTTTGTGGTTCATTTCTGCTTCAAAGAAAACCAGAAAAAGATACAAACGATATAACAGTGTTCTGGAAACAAAACTCTTGGTTTTAAATGTTCATTGGTGGGGTTTAATTAAAATGAAATAAAAACTTTTATTTATATATTTTCATTTATATTTCATACCATTTTTTTGTCAAAGAATTAAGTTTTTTTTTGGCATTCATATTTTCAACTTTTTTAAAGCACAGATATTGCTTTTGCACGTTTCTTTTTGTCAGTTTACTAAAAACGGAATCAAGATATAAATGATTTATAAATATTTTAGGGAAAACCATTGATTTTAAATCCTCATCAACGGGTTTTGCCATATTTTGAACGAAGAAAGAGGTTTCTCCTTTAATTGTTTTTCAACAAAACTTCATAAATTGGCCCAAAGACTTATGAATATTGTTCATAGTGGCTATACCAAATATATAACTTTTCCTTTTAGTTATATTTTTATTAAATCTGGCAAAAAAGTTATTTTTTAAATAGTAAAGGAGATAGATAATTATTAAATATTTTATGTATATTAAATATGATTCAAGAGATCTGAATGTCTTTTTCATCAGTTACTAAGAGTAACGTTACACACTTCCAAAAGTCTAGGTGTATTCTTATCAAGGCCGATGAGAATCAATACATGATTTCACTCCAGAAATAACAAAAAAGTTACAGTCTTTTACTCAAAAATATAATGATTGTATGGGTTAAAACGAGATAGAATGAAATGAATGAGTTGCATATTACACATTTTTAAATAATATTTCTGCTCATCTAATTTTTTGCATATTTTTATAAAAAGAAATCGTTGTCAAGGGTTAAATTTGAGGTATACGCTTTGGATAGAATAAATCTATTTAAGTTAAGTCAGAATGTTTTTATGCGTTTTGAAGATATTATTAATATTTTTCTTAGTTTTTTAATAAATAAATATAGTGTCAAACCATTTAAAATCTAAAAGGCAATATACTCGCATTTCGTCAATTGTTAACTCAATTTGGTCAATGTATGTCTTTAACCCATTGTCCATTAAAAGGTCTATAAATATATTTCAAACATCTCAAAGTGTTTTTCAATACTATTTTGTTGATACCTGGCCATAAAATGAAATCTTTTATATTTTAAAGAAGGCTCCATGTGTTTGACTTGGATTAGGGAGACAAGTATTTGTTTAACAGAAGAAGATGCTCTGATATGATTTCAGCATCCAATAAATAAATGAATGAATAAAACACTGAGAGCATTATAATGATTTGGTTTTT
>CP045905.1:805799-822961 GCA_013387185.1 Caligus rogercresseyi
TTTTAAATATTTTTGAAGTATAAGCTTGTATTCACATTTCATTAAATGTTTTGTCATAATTTATAGACTAAATATATTTTTACAATTCATAACGATCTAAAATTGTAAAAGAGTTCTTTGCATACTTTGGGACTTTTCAATATATATTATTACTTTTTTTTCTCATCAGCAAGGCCGTTATTTATCTAAGTGACAAAAAGTAACATACTTAAATAAATAGTAAAATAGGAAAATTGTGCTTTTGATAATAAAACATAAATAAACATTCTAGTCTATAATTAGTTTCCCATTTAAAGACCTAAAAAATTCGTACCCTAATGAATTCTGTAACAATGATGTAACGAATTTAAAATATCAAGTAATGAACAAAGACAGATAATACGTATACATAATTAAAAACGAGATAATAATCCGATTTAAAGTCCATAAGCTATTAGTTCTCCGGTGTCCTTAGTGTTTTCGGTATAATAACTTATTATACGTTTTAGCATTCTGGAGTGTCGGGCTGATGAGGAGGGATAGTACTTTATGATTTCATACGCGAAGTTCCATAGATTTCCTGACCTGGGAATCCTTAGGAGGAGGGCAGCATACCCGCTATTATTACTTTTATTTAATAAACTAAAAAAATACACCAAATACTGAAAAAATATTAAATAAAATAGAAACAAAAAGGTTACTGTATAATCAAAAATTATATGGAGTGCGATAGCCGTGTGCGTTAAAACCGTGTTCAACACTCAATGTTGGAGGCGCAGGTTCGAATCTGCGAGGGGATGGTCGGTCTACCTCATTGATAAGATCCTAGATTCAATAGACTAATTTACACGCTAGTATGTTTATTTAATCCTGTCGGATACTGCAATTCTATCGAACCATAAAGGCAAAAAAATAGAATCTGAAGGTCTTAATGGGTATATTAATTTTAAATATCTTGTTTACTTATGCTTTCCTTTTTTATGTTGATTTTTTTTATTATATTATGGTATTATTTTAATAAAGACCTTGCCATAAAAACTATTTTAGCTTAAATTAACCTCAAAGCAATAATACCTCTAGTTTTTAGTTGACGGGACACATATATCATTCACAATGTACTTTTTCCATTTCCATCTACAAATTATTATTATTATTATTTCTCTGCTTCAAACCATTTTTTTTTGGGGGGGGGGGTACAAAGGCCGAATTCATTTTCATTTTTAAAATACGCCACTATACATTTGATATAAATAACCATTTCATCCATTCTTCATCCCCCCCCCCCCCCCCTCCTCTTTTAAACTAAGAGTCTCATTGAAGATTATTAATTATACCTACATTCACCACAGACTATATAAATATGAGAATAAATAGGTATATACAAATATGTATAAAGAAAGGGCATCGTTTAGCCTGCCTGAGGACGCATAGGATTTCAATAGAATCCAGAAGTAAGGGTTTGATTCTAAGAAGAAGATGGAGGAGAAAAAAAAGAGTTGTTCGGCTTGACATTTTTAAGTTTTCCTTGTTCTCTCTGTGTGTTAATATAGAAGTGTCGTATTACAACGATGAAGAATCCTTCCTGTAATTTAGGTCAACCATTTGTATGCATTTGTCTTACATAGTACAATAACAAATATTTTTCCTGTATAGTTGTAAGCGTTCAGTTATGTTTATAAAGTGTTTAGAAAAAAAAAGTTTTAAATTTGTTAAGGATATTTAGGATTGATTTTTGTTTGCAAATGGAAGTAATAGAGTTTACTTGTTATTGTAAATTATTATTTATCTTCACATACCTAAATATATATAAACAATAACAGATAGGAAAAGTATAAGAATTTTCAGGTACATGTATTCACCAAAGTAGATGGTGGGTCAAAGTAGTGGGTATTATATATATAGATATATATATATATATATATATATCTATATATATATATATATATATATATATATATATATATATATCGTATATAATACATATCAGACTTGTTGATTATTTAAACGACAAAGTTTTTACGAACAAGAAGGAAAATTCCTTATCGTTCGTTGTTCGCTTTTAGCGCCAAAAAAAGGACATTTCATTTTCAGGCAAAAAAATTGTTTTTGTTAAAAAGAACGTCACTTCTTTTTCCAGAATGGCGAGACAAAATTCTTTTTTCAGAATGACGAACGACAAAAAACGATGGACGACGAACGATTCAATTAAAAAATTACAATGAACAACGAATGTGAACTTTTGGTGAACGACAAACGAACGACAAATTTTCGCGAACGTCAACATGTGATATATATGTATATATATATATATATATATATATATTTAAAAAATGTATAGATGATTAATGGATGTGATTTTGATATAAATATATAAACCGAAATAATACCTGTTTAAATACATAAATGTATAGAGGATTTAAATACAAAAGTTGTTTCCTCTGTTTGTTCTTTTGGTAAGTAGTTCAAAAACTTCTTCTCTCCAGGATTCTTTAACTAATAATATATGCTCCTTAGCATTTCGTGCATATATTTTTCTAAGGTGATAAGCATTTCCCAATCAAAATCTGTATTTTATTATTCTATAGCAAGTCGATAAAACGGTATACCAGAACCGAATCCATTGGATTTGGCCATTGTCATGGCAGGGACAGAAATCCGCTAGATTATGATAGGGCATGTACCACATGATGTAATAATGAATGTAGTATGGATTAATAAATGAAGAGCGAAATAAATAAATATATTCTCTATAGTCGATAAAAAACCCAAAGAAAGAAGTTATGATGTCAATGTATAAATGTATGTCTGTAGCAAAAGGAAGAAATTTCAAGCTACATATTATTGCTTATTTGTTTGGAAAAAATTGGATTTGTGTTGATATAACAATAATCTATATGGGTGTTTGGATTTAGATATATTCTTTTATAGAAATACCAAATCCATTTTGAAAAATAAAGTTGTCGAAATTCCAAAAATAATTGAAAAAAAAATCACGTATCAGTAATCATCGTATTTGAGTTTTAACTAAAAAAGAATGCAAAATTGATGAAATCACCGTGAAACCTTGACTTATTGAATATTATATACAATTGAATCCGCAAGAAGAGTGAATGCTTTTCAAACAAAATAGAATGGGGAAACAGCTGTGATTGGCAATCGACAAAGATAATCTCTACGACACAAGATAATCGGAGATTGAACTTTCAGGGCGACAGTAGTATCTACGTTCCTCAACATAATAAGTATAGAGCACGCTTCGTCTGAGCTTACGCACACCCTTCAATACCAATGTAGTCAAAAGTCCTGTAGTTTCCAAGGATCTAAAATAACACACAATATGTGTGATATACAGTAATGACCACCTGAGAAAAGAAGATAAATGCTCAAATAGAAAATCGAGGACCCCGTGGTTTGACGTCAGGTTTGAAGGAGGAACTGCCAGTGACGTATGCATTGAAGAATGCATCCGCATGAAGACACGATAGGTGTGATAGACAATAATTGACCATTGAGATATCATGATAAAGAGAGCTTATTCCTTCAATAGCAGAGAAACATCGTTCATCTGTCGCCTGTGTCCATATGAACAAAGTAATGTGTACTATTTCATCGTAAGCTGATCATACATCTAAAGATATGTGTTATATTGGGCACAAAAACGTATTCCTTGAAGAATCCAAGAATCCTCAATGTCTTTATATTTCTATGTCATTGACCCACCCTGAGAGCACATGAAGAAGAATATCAATATAGAAAAACGAGGATGACTTGGAGCTCCAATGACGTCAGAATTGAAAGAGGAACTGCCAGTGATGTATGCATTGAAAAATGAATCGGAAACCATTTTAATTAACCATACGTCATGTGTAGAGTACTTTTTTCTTTTAAGTTTAGTATGTAGACTATTAGTTTGGTCTTTGGGTCAGGCCCAACGTCAAATAACTATTCCAACACCCTCTAAGGCCCAAACCAGGACCTTGGCCTCCTCTCATGTATCTAAAAAATATCATTTCTTTTCTCGCTCTCTCTCTCATTAACCACTTAACAAGGAATACCTCTTTTATCATGTCTTTTTCATATATGATGCTCCTTTCTTTCTCCTGGAATTAAAGGGCACACTGCGGTGGATCCCCATTTCCCTGATACCCTATAATTTATTCCAGCCACCGGCCAGTCTGGAAAAGGGGGAAGGAAAGTTAAAGGAGAGAAGTGTGAAGGGGGTGTTAATTAATTTGACATTGATTCTTTATAATATACACTTTCACTTTGTATTTAGAAAAAATTAGAATGCAAATCTGCGAGCAAATGAGTTGAGAAAACCTATAATTAATGAAGAGGTCAGAAAGGCTTAAGATCTATAAACACCGATATACAATAGACATCATAAATAAAATATTCTCTAGAAAAGGTTGTTTTAGATCCTAGGTTTCATGGAATAATCTAGACGCTAGTCTGTTTATCATACTTACAGGAAGCTGCAACCATATAGACTAAAAAAGTTATATAATTTCGAACCTTAAAAAGCAAATGAAATTTAAACTAAATCTTTATTTATAGCATACAGTTTTCTTTTATGCAATGAATATAGATTTTTTCCTTTTATGCAATGAATATAGATACCTTTTTCCTTTATTTGAATGTATAGTTTGTTTAAATAAATACCTTGTCGATGAGCAAGAAGAAAGAAACGTCAGCCATTTTACATGTATTTATGAAAAAAAAAAATGATGAAAACACTAAATTAGATGAAACCATGGGAAAAAGAATGGAAATGATGCTATTCTTGAGGTGCCAAAGTCTAAATAACAGGGTTACTGGTTATTCCACTCAAAAGAATGTTCAAATAACTTGAAGTCGTCGTTAATTTTCACCACCACAACATAAAAAATCCCTGAGTCCTCAAAAACTATTCAATAAAATTTCGTCAAGATCTAACGAATCCTTTGTGAGAGTCAGGGAATTCTCCTTTTTTGGTATGTATGTCAAACAGAGATTACTTTTTATGTTTGAAGGAATTATTATTGAAATTATTGTAAAAAATCTTTTAAAATCATGTAGTCGGGCTTTGTTCCTTGCCTATATAAATACAAGTATGTAGAATGGTACTGGTACGGAAAGGAAGAAGAGGGGGTAATTGATGGTTGACTGGTTTTTACCAATATTACTACAATAATATTTAATAATGTAAATCCATGATAGTAAAAAACAATTAGACCTTATTTTCTCTTTAAAAACTTGTATGCATTTCTATGTGTTTGAGTCGTTAATAAATGCAAGAGCTAATAAAGATAATAGAAAAAGCTGTTGATGATAATGGGAGTGACAAAGAAGGAAAAAACAACTAAGAAATTTACTTTGTGTGGGAAGAAATATATAAAGTGAGAGAGGAGAAAAAAATGGACAGATATAAAAAATGGCACATGGAAAAAAATATCTACATGATAAAAAAGTAATTAAAGTCTACAATGTATATATAGATATATATATATATATATATATATATCTATATATATATATATATATTAAGTATGAGAAACTTCTCATTGCATGAATAGCCATTCCGTTTACGGTTGGGGAACATCATATTATATATATATGTACTAATTATTAATCTTTTAACACTAGAAAGACGGAGAAGTCAATTTGACTGTTATTTTACTCTAAAAACTTATAACTTAAATGTCAGTGATCCGATATGCTTCAAATTTTATGACTTTTAATTAATTAATTATACATTTATGATAATTTTGTGAAATAATTAAAATTCATAAAATTTGAATCATAATCGACATTTAAGCTATTAGCTTCTAAAGTCGAAAAAAAGTCAAATTGACTTCATCCGTCTGTCTAGTGATGCAATTAAGAATGATTTGATAAAAGCTTTGAAAATTCTCTAGAAACGGAGACTATTTTTCTTTAGAATTAAATATTAGAGAGAAAGAGTGCTTGTTGTTAAGGATTTAGAGCAGCTCAACCATGCCGGAGATTATAACTCTTATATATACATATATATTCTAATATATATACATATATATATATATATATATATATACAATCTATGAGCTAATTTCATTACAAACCAAATCAAAAAAGCTCTTAGAAGCTTCTCCTACATGTTTTTAAATTTATTTTGATTCATATACTCGGCACTTCATTTGTTGAGGGCAAGAATTCGATTCTGATCAACTTCAGTGAAAAGTTATAGGTTTACAAAGATGTATTAATGTTATTTTTATACACCTGGAAGCAATTATATTCAATATTTTAGGCAAAAAGAATGGTGTATTTTAATTGAGACCTTTAAAAATTTTGTAGTGTTATTTTCATCAATCTCACTGTGGTCTGTATAATTACATTTACTGGATTGTATGGCCAAGAAGTTTTTTTACCTATTAAATGACTGGCTTATTTGCAGTCAAGTACTGAAAAGCTCTTGTCTTTGTATGATTAAAAATGCATTTATCATTTTATAAATTTAATAAAAACACAATACAGATAAACCAATAATTAAAAATAATAATGATATATAATACGTTGGTGTCTTATCTAAGATTCGTTTAATATAAAACGGATTTTTCATATTATAATTCGTTAAACAATTATGGTTTTGTGTCCTGGATATAATAAAAGGTAATCCAAAACAAACAAAAAATTAAACCATATAAGTTTTAACTCCTGTTAAAATTCTTATGCACGCTTAAATTCTTTCTAAAACGTTCACAAAAATGGACAAGGAGACTCCTTAAGGCTTATATAAAATTAAACAATCACCTAAAAAGCATTTAAACGTATGGAAAAATCATTTTATTTATATAAAACGGCCATGGTCATAGTAATTAGGACTTATAAAGTGCAATTAAGTGGCGAAGTGACCTTCTTATGAGTGCCTGAAGTTAATTTTACGGCTATTCAAAGTTCTTAAATGTCTAAATACCTTAATGCATTAAAAGGTGTTTGTTTAAAAAATTAAAGTACATTTGGTCTAAACATAGAAGAAAAAGTTGTCGAAATCACAGGCCTAAGACATAACGACAGTCTTATAAACTATTTTAAAATATTGAATAAAATAAAATCTTAGTCAATAAACCATAAATATGAGGAATAAATAATAAATACACCACAAAATCCTACCAAAAATAAACAATGAAACGTTTGTTATAGAAGTAGTAATTATAAAAAAAGTATTGAATCGGATACGTTGAAATTATAGATGTATATCATGGGGTAAAATTGCATGTGCAAGCGGAGAATTTGAGCACAAATCAAATACTCTGACATCTGGTTTCACAGTAAAATTCTGATCATTTTTTTTCAATCACAATTTGTCCTCATACTAACAACTTTGTTGCTATAAATATATTTATATATATATGGACATAATATCCTTTGTAATGTAATATTTAATTATTATGTACGATCAATATATGTGTTTCAGTAAATAAAAAGTATTCGACTTTTTGCTTTCTAGTCAAATAAATGTAAATATTAAAAAGTATTCTACATTTAGTAATTTATAAGTCAAAAAAATGTAAATATATTATAAAGTATAAAATATTAATAAAAATATCAATACAGGAATTTCAATAAGAATCTCAGGACTGATGATACAACTGTGCTCATGGACAGCGATAGAGCTATTTTCACATGACAAATTTACACGGCTTAAAACGCACGCCTTATATGCACATTCATAAAAATGAGGGGGGGAGAGAGAGTCAAAAGTGACGTCACCATCAACAATCGTCAAATAATAGATCGAGGGATCTCCAACAAGTTTGAAGTTCTAGGCCAGAATGCTTTCATGACACCCAAAAATAGATTCCCAACTATGATCAGTGGAGGCTCTATTATTTGACGATTGTTGATGGTGACGTCCACTCTTGACTCTCACTCCCCCCCTCATGTTTATGAATGTGTATATAAGGCGTGCGTTTTAAGCCGTGTAAAATTTGGTCCTATGAAAATAGCTCTATCGCTGTCCATGAGCACAGTTGTATCATCAGTCTAATCTCAATTCAAGCACACAATTATCCTAGTGTATTGTAGATTTGTTACAAATATGTTCGATAGAAAATATAGTCTGTTATAAATATAATTTGGCACCCCACATTGGTCACTCACCTAATGAGTAAGGCATGAAAATCTTTACAAAAGCCTGTCAATTGTATCCCTTCATGAACATAGTGATTATCATCCTCATTGAACTAGCTTTAGTCGTGGATTTGCCAAAAAAATATATAGCAACGGATACTATTTGTTCATGGGGGAATATGTAGGCATACTTTATTTTTAAATATTTTCTTTAGAAGAGTCCCTTTGCCAAGATAGCAAGGAATACATAAATTACAAACAATGCAGAAAACTGGGCAATGTGGGAAGTAATTGTTCTAAAAGAGAGAGAAGGTCTTTGAGTCAGGGATGCTATCAACCGACTAGAGTTTATTAAGTATATAGACTGCTTATTTGCTAGGATGAAGCCACAAGAATTAGTAATATATGATGTAACACCATGGTAGACTCATAGGCAAACAATGTGTATTTGTATATATCTTTTAACACTTTCTTTTTATTCAACAGTCCATCAAATAATATTACAAGCACAAATAAGTAAATGTATATAAATGATGTTAATATGTAAAAAAAACATAATTAAACATTTTAAAATTTTAACATCACATATGAACAAAAAATAAAACACAATTATAATAAAAACACAATTATATAAAACAACTTGCAATAATAAAAAACATAAATATTCTTATTTAAAACTTTACATTTTTTTGTATTTAGTTTTTGTGCATTTGTTATATTTTTGTTTTTTATTCATCAAGCTAAATAAACACATATCGAGGTATATATTTGCTTTTAGTATCAGAAAGTAAGATATAAAGGATTTCATGGAGAGCCAAATACACATATGAAGGCACAAAAGCCTTGCTTTTGAATTGTTTGTTTGATTATTTGAATATAATCGTTGTCAATTATATTTTACCGTGCGTGAAATCACCGGACGTATTATTGACATAAAAATATAAAAATTGCTCTATTAGTTTGGTATTTTGATCAACCTTAACTTATTACACTTTGTGTTGAATTGATTTGTATATCTTTAGGCATTTCTACCTTTTATTACTTATTTAAGACATGATACTTCGTCTTTGAGACTCAAGTTATAACAAGTATTTCTTTTTAAAATAAAAACATTCGTTTATTCTCTCCGTTAAAATTATTACAATAAAAATATCATCGAAATATGTATCAAATTGTAGAATTATGTTTAGAATGTCATGTAAAAACCACCTTAAGACATGTCTTAAAGATCCAATATAAAACAATATAAGCCATCAGTAATAAAACAGGTTTTCTGATACGCTTCTTATCCGTCAACGGTTTAGTGACGTATTGCTTGTGTGTTAAGACTTCAGGCGTCATGAGTGAGGAGTGTTTGTAGTTTTTTCTCTGAGGAGCTATTGAATTCCCTCGTTGCGAAACCAACGAGTCCAATAACCAAGCGTCCTTCCGTTTTCTCTGATCATCCACCATCGACTGAAGCTTGACGAGGCCCTGTGAGACAATCCCTCATTATCGATCCTCCACTCGGGCCATATAATTTCTCTTTATTCTTGCATGTTTCAACGAAATAATAATATTACAATTTGCTCAGGTCTGTCTTTGTTGTAGAACATAAAGCCCAAACCAAATGAAAAATAAGAAATATATCAAAGTTATTGTTAATTTTTTATATATTCTAATATATAAGAAGATGACCTCCAAAACTTTCATTTTTGAGTACTTTTTGGATCTATTTTTCTTAGAGCATATTTTAAAACCAATTACTATTTTATACGTCAAGGTTCTAGCTAAAGCGTTAAAGTAAAGTAGCTCATGCAAAACATAAAATTCTTCCTTTTTCCACAAAAAAATTGGACTAAATATTAGTTCATCTTAGTCCGTAAGGGGGCGTTTATGCTAGAGCTCTTTGAAAATAATAAGAAAGTCCTTTTAATATTTATATTGGAGACGCTCTTTATCTTGTAGTGATTTGAAATATTTCAAATCATCAAATTTAATCCCTTTAAAACCGGTTTTAAATAGGATTGTGACGTAGTTTCAGGACAACGACATCTAACGTTAAAGGAAGTTACCAAATCTTGGCCATTTTTTTTGTTTACTTTTCTTGCATGGGCTACTTTACTTTAACGCTTTAGTTCGAGCTATGCAACATCTGTTGACCATAAAATTGATTACTAAATATAATATCCTGAGATATATCAAGTGATAACAAAAAAATAGTTTTAGCAAACTCACCAAAAATCATGATTTTTTTCATTTGATATCACAATTTCCCTTATTTTTTATGTCCTATAGCCAAATTATCCATTTATTGGCAGAATTTATGATACCAGATATTTTTTCCTTGAGTATGAACAGCTGTTTTATCCATTGATATTATTAGGTAGAATGTGAGGGGTCCTGTTGAAGGATTCGACAATGACGTCATGAATGTAGGCCCATGAAGAAGAGGCAATTAGTTTTCTTAGGGATTACTTTCCTATCTCTGGATTAATGGTTACTCATCCACAGCTGCTACGTAAATTGATGTTTATGATATAAGGTGACTTCAAATGACATCATCGAGGGAGCCGTGCAATAAAAGATGTTCTTATATACTATCTACAAAATTTGTTTCTCTTTTTCGTGTACTCACTTCCATTTATATCATTAGATTATGATGTTTTAATGTGATGTGATGGGTCTTGCTTCAGAGGGTTAATTTTAAACTAAAATATTTATTTATGACTTTATTATCACAACCCCTCTTGCTCTTTTATTCATTATTGTATATACAGAGTGGTACAGCAAAAATAGAAAATGCCAATTGCCAATTTGAAGGGTGAAATAGTTTATTTTAGAGCCATTTTAATGGCAAATTCCTGAAACAAATATGTTAAGGATACAATAAGTTACAATTTTAATTCATTGTGTTCTCCATTATTCTTGATGATGGCTTCAATACGTGGACGAACGGAGGCACAGCTGGTCTTGATGAAGTCCTCCGACATGTTGTCCCACTCATTGGTGATGGTGGCCTTCAGGGCCACGACACTGGGGTGTGAGGTTTTGTTGGTCTTGCCCTCCAGGAAGCCCCAGATAGTAAAGTCCAGAGGGTTCACATCCGGCGATGAGGAGGGCCAGAAGTCCGCCGGCCTGAAGGAGGCCATGTTCCCCTTGCAGAACTCCTGAACTTCTTGGACGTTTGAGCCGGGGCTTCGTCCAGGGTGAACACATAATTGTTCCTGGGGAATGTGCTCTTTAGCCATGGCAAGACCTTGTACCTAAGGACCTTGTAGTAGACATCAGAATGACCTTCTCATTGGGCCTGAAGAAGTGTGGGGGTATCATGTTGCCGTCGGAGGCCACGATGCTCAGGACCATGACTTGGGCTGGAGTTTGGTCCTGTAATACCCCTCCACCTGACCTCATGTTCTGCTAAGAAATTGTTGGTCCTTCATATATATTTCAACAACTCCTTTCCTTCATAAGACCCAAGAACAATAGGGGACATTACAAGTCAATTAAGTGCCGAAGATATCTTCCTTCATTTCCTGGCTCCTGACCTTTTTGTTTAGTCCAACATCATGATCATCTTTCTCTTCCCTAAAATGGTCTCCTCACACCTCATGGAATGCATAAATAAATGCCCCTCAAATTTAAAATGGTTACATGAGGAAGAAGCTCGTTTGTTTCTTCTCCCTTCTTCTTCACTCTGCCTTTTCTTCATTCCAACCCTTCCTTATTTATAGCTTGATCCTTATCTTAAAATATTCCATGAAGAAATCCCGAATAAATTAAGGCTATAGTTCGTCCCCTTCATTATATAATATGATACCAGAGGGCGCCACTTAACCCCCCCCCCCCCCTTTCCTTTGACCAATCATCGCTTGAAGGTTCTATTTACCCAGCTCATGGATAATATAGAATGTCGAAGCAAAGTAACTCTGAAGTTTGTGCTATTTGTAAGTTTTCCATTGTTGGGGAAAGAGAGCCACAGAAATAAATACAGAGATAATGAGCCTTTATACATACTTTTTCACGATTTAGAGAGAGTAATTGACATCTGTGTCATATTTTCGATTTATAGATATTATATTGACGATTTATAGTGTTATTAATTATTATTATTAGTCTATATTATAAGAGCGTGCATTTTTTTTTTAAAGTTGTGATTTAAATTATTCAACGATTATTTTTTCCCTTTTTAACTATTTTTAGAGATCTAATTTGAAACTAAAATTTATATTTATATAATTACTATTGTAATTCCTCTAAAACTAATAGTGTTTCTTAATAAAATATTGTTGTTTTAGAGTGTTAGTGAATACTATTATTTTTAGTCTATATTATAAGAGCGTGCATTTTTTGTTTGTTTTAAGTTATGATTTTATTATTCAATCTTATTTTTTTATTTGACTCAAATAAGAAAGACACTCACACTTTTTGAGTGAATGCTTCAAATAAAGATATATTGAAATGCAAGATATTCTCAAAAAAGCTGTCTTTTCGCTTGCCGGCGATTTTTAATGACGTCACACTGGCAAGCGGAGAGTCCTAAACTTTGTAACGCCATTCTTCCAGGTTACGTCGTCAAAAACCGTTGTTACAATAGATTTTTAACACAGTAACAATAATAATAATAAAATTGCTGACTCTCTATGAAAACAACAAAATAGACGTACTTTGTATTATAATAAATATAGATTTGTAAGATATAGCTACACACATAAACTTATGTCATCCTTAAAAACGGTAAGGAGTTACATTGAGCTTACCTTGAAGGAGTTGCTCTAACTTAAATTAGAGGTTGTCAAATATTTATATTCATAATGCCTTTTATAGCGTTTAATTTTAGTATCTAGGGTCTGGCTTCCAAAGCCAGACTCTAATGCATCGAGCCGATTGATTAATCTTAGTCGTGAATCTCTTTGTATTCAAATACGATAATAACTGGCCATAACTTTCTTAGATATCATCAGTCATTGCCGAACAATTTCTCACTCGAGAGTGTCGTTTTTGTCAGCAGAGTGATGAGACGTTTTATCACATGTTGACATGATTTATCTTGTCTTAAGAGAATGATGGCTCAAAAATGCTTTAACCAGCATCCTACAAAGCTAAAGCAGCTCCCAGCAATTCTTAGGAATTGTAACATTGGTTATCTGTTTGACTTCCCGAGGTAGAATGAGTAAGCAACATGGTTAAAGTGGTTGTGTGTTCTAGGGAATGGGCTAAGATAGTAAATTCGATTCCGCCCTGGACTCAAGAATCGACTTCAATTCGTACTCTTGGATCCTACCCTCAAACAAACAAACAAAGCATTTATTTTAGGGACAGTTCTTATGGGGATTTAGCAGGTCGAACAGGATTATTAACATATTATCTTATATTTATAATTGTACTACAAGTTTTGATAGGTTCGTTATTTATCTCCATATAACATTAACACTATAAAAACCGTGAGATAGTCCATTCCTAAGATCCTCAAGCGACCATAAAAAGTCCAGTCGTCCAACATGACAGTAATTCCAGCAATAACATACTGCTGAACTATAGGAAGGAGTGGTTTAGCACTACGATCCTCAAGACCCAGTCGTCCATAGACACCTTGGAGAGAATTACAAAAGTTCTTTTATTCTTAAAGATATGTAACATTAAACTTTTACACAACAAATGATTGAGTTCTTGTATTCATAAAAGTTGTTAAAAAGATATTTATAGTAAATAACCAAAAGCAACATAATGAGTATTCATAATAGGCAAGAGCAGTAAGTGTTTTTAACTACATCTTAAATTGTGTTGTACCTCATTAGCCTCTCACAAAAAGGGGGTACAAAGAACTCAAGTAATCAAGAGTTGTTTTGAGAGAACAAACATACATTTTCTTGGTGTAATAAATGTATTCATATTTGAAATTAAGTATATTGCTATTGGCAAAAAACCTGAGCATCATCAATGCCTCTTATGAGCATAAGCTTGAGGCCCCTTTAATGACCTGGAAGCAATGCAATATTTAGACCTGTAAAAAATAACTCATGAAATGACTCATTAAATTCTTACTTTTTTACACACTCTCTGCGTGTGTGTTTGTACTTTTCTATAATTATATTGAGCTATAGTTGTACTGAGAAGATTGCTCTGGTCCCAAAGAGACTTAGAGAAGGAGGCCAATCCTGTCATTGAGCTATTCCCATCAAACAGAGACGCTTGTTGGATGAATACACTCTCATTTATATATATATATATATCAGGAAACGACCGGGTACCGGCTGTTTTTTGAACGTATCGGCCAGGCCGGTGTCTGAAAATAACCGGGCCGGGACTTTTCTATTCTTTCATTCGTCATTCATAAAGTGACGACCTTTTTTAGAAATGAATTTATGAAAATATTTGAATCTTTGAATATTTGAAAAAAACGTCATCACTTTCTTTGATAATTTTTAAATTATAAATAATAGGAAATCATTTCTAAAACAACGTCGTCACTTTCAAAATGACAAAGGAACGAAAAATATATTGAAGTCCTGGACTGGTTTGACCGGCCCGCTTGAAAAATTTAAGTCCCGGCACGGGTCCCGGCGTAAGAGGTGTCCTGGGTTTCGTTTTTGATATATATATATATATCTGTACATTATACGTTTATGATTTTAGATTTTAGATAGAAACACACAATCTAGAAGACATCTACATCATACAGCATATATATTATCCATCTTATTCCTATAAACATTTATAAGTTCAATTACTTAATCAAGGCGCCGAAAAGCTTGTACATAAATTAATCAAAAATACATTTCCCAAAATATCCTATATTAAGCCTCTATATAAAACTAACTTTATGTTGTATGTTTATAAAGTACCCTTATAAATTCAAGGGTCATAATCATATGTTGTCCCAAGCTTGTGTTTCCTTGTATTCTACTCAAATCATAATATCAAATATACGATTACATCATTCAATATGTCTTGTGCCTAACAATTGAAGCTTTTGATACATATAGATCCTCTTAAATCCATAGAGAGCATTGGTAAGGTGCTTTTGTAGACGAACACAACAGATACATAACGTCCATACAAACAATTACATTCTGATTTAACGTGTTAAGTTATTTTTAGTTAATTGACCATTATACAAAAGTAGTTTGTGTATTCGTTCTTATTAAAAAAAGAAAAAGGTTCGCTTAAAATATTTAAAAGTAAAACAAATGAAAAGTTGAGTAAAATCTTTAAACTTAACCCAAAACTAGAGGCATATATACACTCAGAGAGTGCAAACCTCCGCCGTCACGGGGTCCTTATGAGCCTTCCAAGGCGGATTTTTCACGACTGGGGGCGGCGTAGAGGGACGGGGGAGGGTTCCCTCGATGGAAATTCCGAGAGGAAGACGCTCCCGGCACCCAATTTCACAGCACAGCGACATCTATGGCAGAGTAGGCTAACTTGAAATATTTATTAGTATTTAGCTCATTTTGCATCTTAATTCTGCACTCAGAGATGCCAAAATTTAATCACTTGTTCCTTTTGGCATTTCCAACAACTCCACAAAGTTGATCCGAATCTGTTCCGTACTTTTGAGTTATCCTGCTGACAAACAAACCAACCAACAACCAACGCAGCGAAAACAATACCTCCTTCGGCGGAGGTAAATATGTAAGCTTGACGTTTTAATGCCAAAATTAAATGCCATCTTATATTTTACATTCATGATTTCCATCTTTGGTTTAAATGTTTCCCTTATTTATAGTCCAAAGGCTATGATCCATTTTAATCAATTATTCTTGTAAATATATTTTTGTAAGTTACAGAACATATAGGAACAAAAAGGCATTCTATAAAAAAACAATTAATATAAATGAAATAATGAAAAACGAAACGATACATATTTCATCATAAACATAATAATCAATTTTATTTTATCATGGGATCATATGAAACTATTTTTTTAGTACTTAGGCGTATTGAGAAGTTGTATCTTGATGGTAATTATTTTTTTCCTTCTTCCCGTGGTAGAAAAACAATAAAATAATTGCTATTGTTTGTCTAATTTGAATTATGACCTAGCATCTTGGAAATTCCTCTCACAAAAGACTCCAGGAGATGCTCGATGTCTCAAGCATAGTTTTGAAGAAGCTTTCTATTTTTATCTCCTTTCGAAGTAGTTATCGACTGAGAGTCTTTTCAACTTTATCTCGACATTAAAAATCCGTGCTCCCTCAAGGACATATTTCAGCCATCTAAAGAAAACTTATGAAACAATATTTTGCTTCTACAACCCACAGTTTTAGATTATTATTATTTTGTTTAAATGTTATATTTTCTTTTATAACTTGTCACATTATTTAGCATTATATTATTGAAACTTGTTTAACACTTGTATATGTCCTTATGGCAGCTAAGTCTTTTGGCAGGCAGTCTAATTGTAAACTCTAATATTTATCTATGCATTATTTTTACAAAATCTAACACCTAAATTACTTTGTATCCACAGTAACAATTGAAATAAATACTAATTTTTAAAATGACATATGCTTGGCATTAGCCGTAGTATATACTCAAGGAGGACTTTAAAGTATTTACAAGTCACTTTTTTGTGTTCAAGTGGGTGTGACAGTCGAAGGACGATTTTAGAACTCGATGGAGGTTATCTTTTAGTCGCAAAATAATATATATGATCGTGGCAAATTGGACTTTTATGATCATTATTAGGATGCATTGACACGATTATCCATTGGTTCCAATTGACTATCTTAGAACCATTTAACTTGCACTTATATCAACACAATCCACAAATGGTACCTCCTAGACTCGGTAGGTTTATTTATTTATTAGTTTGAACTGGATAAAAAAAAAAAATGCATATATTCTAATTCAGTAATGTTAGATTATTATGTTTATAAAATACCTTAATTTGCTAAATCGTGAAAAGTGGGTGCGGAAGAAAACTTTTTCCATGGCCATAAAATGATGTAAAAAATAAGCTATTGCATGAAAAATATAAGATTGCCGAATCTTATGACCATTTTGAAGCAAGCCATTACACACGTTGGAATTTGTTATAAATAAACAACCGTAGTATCAATAGTTTTTAGAATGTTGGCATCGATATTGTTTTTTGCAAGTCTACCAAT
>CP045905.1:823061-859658 GCA_013387185.1 Caligus rogercresseyi
TATACTTTGTACATGATTTGCAATGCAAGTGGCAAATAATATGTAAAAATAAATTTGTATCTATTTATAAATATATCATGAGCAGATAAAATCAATTTTTGTTATAATATTTTCCATTATATTGTAGATTAACATGTAGATAAAAAAAATATATAGATTAGATATTTATATCTACTGATATTATTCCCCTCAATTATGAAAAGGCTTTGTGATGCTCAGGCCTGCCATGATCCCTATATTTATCTAGTATTATGCTTAGAAGGACGTTCCTCAGTGGAAAGGAGCTTGACTCAAAATGTTACGAGCTAAGGTTCACCATAGCGATATAAGATATAGAGAGCTGATTCCCTTCAATAGCAGAGAAACATCGTTCAGCTGTATCTGTGGTCCAATATAACAAGTAATTTGATCTACGTCATCGTAGCTGATCATGGAGATATAATCTATCTCTATGATCAGCTTACGATGACGTAGGTCAAACTACTTTGTTTATATTGGACACAAAAATACAGATGAAGGGAATACGCTCTCTATATCGTTTTATCTCTATGGGTTCAACGTCTACCTGTCGATAAGGTACATTTCATATTTTCTGTTCTGACGGAGAATGTAGCAAAGCTTCCATTTATACAGACAGTTTCATTTCATGCAAGTGCATTCTTTTTTTCATCAACAACACATAGAAAAATAATATTTATATTATAATATTATATTAAAATATATAGGTATTATATGTTTATATTTCTAATTGAAGATTCATTTTGTTATCTGAGTATTCATTTAAATTTCACTATGCAAACTGTATTTAGGGGTCATAGATCAAACAAAGGTCACCCATGTGTGTGAGTTGTTAGGGAAAAAACTAGAAATAAATGTAATCTGATTATCAAATTTGAAATATAATTCTAGGAAATTGGTAATAAGATTTGTCGCGTATAGTGATATACATACTTTTTATTTTAAATTTATACAACTTAGCAACATTTTTTAATTTGTATCAAATGAACGTTATATTATATATATATATATATATATATATATATATATATATAATATATATATATATATATATATATATATTAATAACAAACGTATTCCACAGTTAAAATGTCGTTTCTCTGATAAAGAATATGGCATGTTAGAAATGGAGCTATTTTTTACAGGTTGATGACGTTATAAAACATAAATGAAATAGAGAACAACAGTTTCATTGATTGTACGATTGTCTAACGTTACATTAAAAAAAAACCTAATAATGTCAATAACGTCGTAACATGTGCCAATTGTTTGAATAGTTTATTCAAGCAAAAAATGTCGAAAGAAATTTTCTAAACTCCATTAGAAAAAATAAAGGATCTGATTTTTGTTAATATTAGTTATTTCTATGACAATAACCGTAGAGTCGGTGTGATAAGAACCAATGAGTTGATAAGAGTCTCAAATTTTTTAATATTATACTGGCGTAAGTTTATTCAGTCAATGGCCTTATATTTCAAAGAAGTAGCGTGTCCTTTGTGTTTACTTTTTATTATTATTTAACAATGTTTACGTTTGATTTGATCATTTAATGTCAAATAAAGATAACTGAGATGATTCCATAATTTATGATTATCATATGTACTCTTCTCAAGATTATTTATGGATTTAAAATATAATACAACTTAGTGTAATTATGTTGCAAATGACCTCTTCCTTGGGAGACTGTCTCTCCGTTCACTGTTGCATGTGTTGAAAATCGAAGGTCAGCATATATATATATATATTATAGTTTTAAACTTTTGGGGTCCACTTCTATTTTATTTGCAGCGATTCTATCAAAATTTAACTAGTAGTTGATTGGATACACATTTACTTTGTGCATGGAATGAGTTCCAATCCGTGATTAAACTTTGTAAAAGCCCATTGACTCTTGAAAATAACTTTTGAGTAATATATTTCTTAAGCATCGTTTTTATAGATCTTAAGATAAAAAAGGAACTTTGATGCTTGAAAAAAAACCTACTGCTGTACGAGAGGGAACAATAACGATCTGATAGTTTGGTAACATACATTCGATAAACAGAAGATGTTGCAGACGCACCAAGTTTCAGGATTAGTTATATTTATCAAAACAACTCATACTTATTTTAAATATATGAAATTGTCGTTTAAGAAAAAAATATATATCAATAATTATTTTGGTTTGTAAAACAGAATCTAAAGGTTTTGTCATCAAAACCTTGTCCACATGTAACTAAAATTGTGTATATTTAAAAAATGTGCTAAGGGGAAAAACACAGAAAAAGTATAAAATGTGAGAAAATTGACAATACTTAGTATGCTCATTTCTCACTAAAAAACAATATTTATTATATAATGTTTTTATATATAGATATTTTATATAAAATATAACTATATATTTTTTGCTGATATTCATTATAAAAATATTTGTTTTTTTATGATAGAAAACTATCGCTAATATTTCAGCCCTTAAAATCAAATATTGGTATAGGGTAATTGTAGCCGCCTTACCTTTCAGCAAGTTTCGTAGCTTGGTCCTTTGGATCCGCAGCAACCGTGATCCCCAGAGATGAGTCTCGGCTCAAATACTCCACAATAGGAGCCGAAACATATCCAGCTCCAAGCACAAGAACCTTTTGCGATGAGCTCTTATGATCACCAAGGGGAACAGAGCTCTGATTGACCTTTCGCAAGCTACTAATATATTCGTAAGAGGGCGTTAGGCGTCCATTGGACGTAATTACGGACCCAGAGACGATAGACCCATTTTTTGTGTCTCCTCTCCTTCAAAGGACGCCTTGGCGTTAGAGTTGAGAATGTGAGGCACATGTGGGAGAAGGAGATCCCCAAAGAAGTCTGTTGCTTCCGTGGAAGCTGCGTGGGCATGTTATCGATGGAGCAGATGAGGACACCAGGGCCCTTGAAGGTCTTCTTGTCCTTGTTTCGATCTGCGTCATAGAGGCAGAAGGGTTCGTCGATGGTTGTACACTCGTTCATGAACTCGATGGAACCCCCGGGATCCGCGGAGATGTCGCAGATTGCGATGAGGCGATGTGGAAGATTGGGTGTTCCCACTGAATTGGGAACCCATGGAGATGTGGGCGGGGTTAAAAGAGATTTAGCGTCTGGGATTGTAAGCAGGCGAGGCGTTTGGGGTGACCAGTAGATTCCATTGACAATCACAGATGCATAAGGAGCGATTTTGTGTGAAAAGTTGGAGATGTAGCGCTCGGGGAACTCTTCAAATTCTTCTGCATCGTAGCCTCCATCGGTTCTTCGCTCGAACTGATCCTTCCGACTGACCTCACAGGCGTAGATTCGGTCCTTACGGCCTTCCTTTGCGACTTTGGGTAACATGGAAGGGAAACGTACTCGAAGGGAAGCTCTTGGAAGATTTCCTGACTCCCTGAGACACGTTCCCGCTTCCTGTAAAGACAAAGGTCATGGGCCCGATTGAGTCGGGCATCATGCCCATGGAGATCTCATAGCCTGCGTCGCGGATACCCTGTCTGTAAATACAGAAAGGAGCGTTAGAACTAAGAAAAAACTTGGACCTTTCTTCTCAATCGTGATTGGTTTAAAGAAAAGGAGATGCAATAATATAAAACAAAACAGTTGGAAAAATAAGACTTCACTCATGGCTCTTGAGATGTGAAGATAAATGCAAACCAAATATTTGGTTGTTTGTATTATTTTTTATGAAATCATATAATCATTGGAGCTAAAATATGGTAATTTAGGATTAAAATTATTATTAAATTTAGTGCAGTTAGTTTGGGATAATATTTATTATAAAATAAGTATTAATAAGCGTTACGATTTCTCTTTTCTTATTCCTAAGATTAAATTGTCCTGTCCAATGGGGCAGCCATTTATGGTATTTCTACGTCATCCAACAACTTTGCAAATCGAGCCAATTTTTCTTTTCATCCAGTTATTTTATCTCTCTCTTTTGATCCAACTACAATATTTGTATATCATTTAAAAAATGCTAATTTGATTGTGAATTGTATTTGAAATACAAATGTTTTGAGTGTAGCAAAAAACCACAACATTCCTTCTCACAACAAATTCCTTTTTTATCAATCCTAGAAAAGAAATATTAAATTAGTCCTAAAAACAAAGTCAACATTAGTCTATAAGCTACCCCTAATTCATAATTCACCTTGCATGATGGGAATTCCTGTAGTTGTGTGCGGTCCGATGTGCATAAAGGGAGTGTGATGTCCGAGGGCTAACATACGAAGACCAAGGCCGTTTAGAATATCAATCATTCCTGCAATCCCTGCGAATTTCCCAAAGGCCACAACTCTCTGACCATTTTCATCGGTCATTCTCTCGTAGTCCACGAGGCGAACGTTTTTCTCCAAACAGGCATCCAGGAGGTCCATGTTATCTGCTTGTGCCTAAAATGAAACAAAGCCTTGAAATGTATGTTTGCTAACATATTTATGTATCACATATAATTGTACATTCAATGAGACAAAAATATTGACTTTTTTAAGAATGTATAATTCAAAATGGCATCCTTATATCGAAATACAATGTATTTTATAAATATCATATGCCCAAAGAATCCTCTAGTTTTATGATTTATTTTATTTATATAACTCTAACTTGTATGACTACTAAAAATATATAATTAAGCATTTTAACACTCTAAAACTATAATTGTCTGATTCATATGCGAAAAAGAGGTTTCGCGTTGATCTTTTATGGATATTTCTTCAGTAATTCAAAGAGATATGAAAACATTTTAACTTGTTCAATCATATGTGCAAAAAGAGGTTTTGAGACTGCAAGGCATGAGATTTAATGACAGCAATTAGAGTAGAGATTTCAACTACAATTTAAAGATATCCGATTAGAAAAATAATCCCAAAGCAAAGGTCCGGGATGTAACGGTGCAGTGCTATGCTAAGTGCCGGGAGTGCATATATTTTATTGGTTGATTGCTATAATAGCTTGGGATGGCTGATCCTACTTGGTCAGTTGAACCGGTGTCGTAAAGACTAAAAAATTGTGACAGTAAAAATGGAATCATTAGTCAAAAAAATTAAATCCATTAATGATTGGCTGATATAGGTTTTATTTGTTTTTTTAGCTTTTAGACTCCTCGGAACTTAATCCGGTATGAGCCAGTAGAAGTATACCTATGAGTCTTTATGATAACAGGTCCGTATGAGACGGCGTGGAAACAATATTTGGATCGCAGTCTGACAGTTCAGGAGCCTAGTTCTAAAGTAGAATTAGTTTAAACATAAAGAAAACAATAATGAGATGACTTGCGATTGATATGCATTGCTGGTACTGAAAAGACTAGAAGATTTGTGCCGGTAAAAAAGCATCATACTTGCTTCTTTACCGGCACAAATCTTTAGTATTTAAAAATCCTAAATAACTTCATGTCATAGGTGTGACGTCATTTGATCATTATAAGTAAAACGATAGGTTTCGAGATTACTAAAAATGGATTCCATTTCAAAAAATTATATTCCCCCCCCCGGGAACTTTTGAATCCCTTATTACCTTTATCGTATGCGAGAAGAAACAGAATGTCTTGTTGGATATGAGACTATCAACGGGGACCTGTTTCACTCCAAATATCACAGAGGCCTCAGATATATCTTCCTGAATAAATGCTCCAGCACGGGAGTAGGACTCCATGGGATAAGCCCGCCGGTTAGATGGCTGAACGAGGACCTTGACCCCTTCCTTGGTGAGCTTTTGTACATGCTGGGGCCCAAGAGGAGACCGTCGCTCCCAGACTGACTGATCCTCCCGACGAATGGCCATCACTTTGAGGAACCCGTGTCCTTGGAGAAACATCGACTCAACCCACGCCCCAGTAGGGACTTACTCTTGACTCGAAACATCCTTCCTATGATTTGATGCCTTCAAGAATCACTAAAATGAAACTAATCGATTAAAGATAAAAAAATAATATGATGGTGATTCCTTCACTCTGTTTCTCTCGTGCTTGACATCGGGGTCAAACAGTAGACGATGATTCTTTTAGGGGGGGGGGGGGGGGGGGCTGTGGTAAAGAGTGTCGGGTGCTGTTGATATATACATAAATACATACTCCACTTGCTCCAATAGTGGTGTGAATCCTGTATTTGCAGGGCTGTCGTTGGAAAATTTTGAGATACTTAAATGGAGAAAAATAAATCAAATATACGTTCTCTTATTTCCATAAATATGAAATATTTTATAACTTATTGCAGCTTTAAGAGTTTAAGAAACCTGAATATATAATATATTAACATATATTCATCATTAATATGCTGTACATGAGTGTAAAGAAACGCATCAATTTTATACTCCTTCTATACAATTTCTACTCTTACGTTTAAAAAAGGCGTCTCAGACTGTCTAATTTGGCTTTAAATTTAATTCATACTCTTACTTTTAAAGAAAACTCTAAGAGTTTAATTTGGCTTAATCTCAGCATAAGTTGTTCAAATAAATATTAATCTTTAATGCACTTATAAGTGCACATCAAAAACTTTTATATAATCATTAGATTCAACGGAAGCCAGCATATATAAAAGGATTAAGTGGATATACTGCAGCTACTGAATGGTTTTCTTATTTATCAGAGTGAAATATATCCCTATAAGATGTTTTTTCTCCCTCAAAAGCAAGGTCTTTATTTATTTCATAAATTATATACAAAGTTATATATGAATTATTTATAAACGTTTAAAGGACAAATTGTATTATGAAAAACATATATTAAATTGTAGTTAAAAATTAAATGCCCTTAACCCTTTACACGCCAACGTTCCCATTTTGGGAACATACTTTTTAAGTGTTCTCCATCGCGTCATATTCAATAAAAACAAAATTGAATTAGTTTATATTATAAACTAAAGCTTAGAAACCAAATATTTTATTTGTAAATAAACGAAAAACTGATTTTAATACTAGTTTGAGGGCTTTGAAAAAACCGAGTTGAACAAGTTTTTGACTTATCTTTTGATAATAACAAAAATAGGGGTAAAAATTGGTATTATTACTATTTAATAACTATTTCGAGAAGCAATATACTAAAGATTTACATTGAAGATTTTTTTTAAATAATATTTCTATTTTATTAGACGAAAATCGACTTTTAAAATGATGTTCCCAAAAGGGGAACGTTGGCGCCTATTGGTACTCATTTTCAAGCTCTACGTGTTTGCGTATAATTCTTTGTTTCCTTTCAGTTTACTTACGTTAGTACATATAACTAAAAGACAAATGTGTGTTATAATTATTTTTATAATGGATGATAGAGTTGAATAGTAAGTTATTAATATTCCAATTTATTGATTAATTTTATGATTCAAATGACTTAGAGAATCTATTAAAATATCACCCATGACTTCCTCAGTTGTGCTATAGAGGAGATCGAAAACATCAAAAGTAAGTAAATCGAGATTGTGGTTCTAGGTATTTGCAACGAATAGTGTGCAGGGTATACCTAGTGACGAAGAAAATGGCGACGAATATCAGCATCAAGACTCCATTCTTGTTGAAGTAACTGAAGACATTTACAATTGTATGGCAACTCCTAGTTAGACAAAAATACAGTTTTGAAATCTTACCCTTGACATAACAAATAATTGTTTTCAGTCTGGTGGATTTTAAAATAAATTTTGGATGATGTGTAGCTCCGATGGATATCCATAGAATTTCGATATTTAATCCGGAAAACACAAAACCAGGAAAACAATTAGAGTGCATATTTCTGAAATGAGCGGGGTAAATATTTGCGAGCTTAGCTATTAAGGGGATCATTGGGGATATTAATGTTTTAATTTATTTGCATTTGATATGCCTAGACTTTATTTTATTATTTTTTATGCATCGTCAAAATTGATTTAGAATACCAATACTTTAGATGTTATAAATACATTCTCAAAAACGGTGGTGGAATCTTTTTATTCTTCCACTCAATTTGTCGGTTGTGGAGTATTTAAGTGTTATTCGTTGACCAACCAAAACGATAAAATGAGCCATCAACAGTTTATGAGGGATATTAACTCTGATACAACGTCGAAGTGATCGAGTGCCTCTTGGAGGTCCTACTTCTAAGTCCACCAGTTATTAGACTTGACATAATTATTTTTTTGTAATCATGTACTCAAGAAAGGTGTGTCTTATATCAGAATAATACTATAATTCAATGTACAAAGTGTATTAAAAGATTGCACAATTCATGTAGTCCTATTATTACAACAATAAAAGTTCCATTGTCGATGAAAATGTTGAAAAATATATATAAAGAAAATAAAGAACAATATTACAATGTACAAAATTGTAGTACTAGAAGCGCCAACGTTCCCAAATGGGAACATACCAAAAACATGACTTAGAATTTAGTCAGCTAAATTTCGTTTGGGGTACATTCAATAAGGTTAAAAGATGATCATATTTCAAATTTGAAGAAAATCTGATAACAATTCACGGCTGCGTTAAAGGGTTAAAGACCTATCAACTCAATATAAAAAGAACAACGATACACTGGTTTAAAAGCTGTTAATTCAAATTCTATCGATCCAAATAGGCAAAAAAAACACGGAATTAGTTTAGTTTTAAAGATTAAAATTTAAACGCATTTCGTGTAGATTTTTTTTGCTTCCATGAATATTTTATGAGCTGTGAATAATATGATTTTAGCATCAAATTTGCATTGTTTCTAGTTAATGTTATACTTTTAGACAAAAATGTGTAATTATTTTTTTTTTGTCATTAACATCATTTGAAAGGCTTATTTTTATGCTTAATATATTTTATAAACTCTGGAATAAAAAACAACACAGAAAAGGATAAAAAACTACTCTAAAATCTATATTCAATATACAAAAAACAACAGAAATTGATTTATATGAGACTTACATATGAAGACCTTAATTGAAATTCACAACTAATTCGCAATAGATAGAGACGACCCTTAAAAACATAAGATAACAAATTCTTGAAGTTTTGCCCAACTATGACACTATGATTCCTTGTTAAAACATAATAAAAACATCTTAGAGACAGAAAACAAAACAAAGAAACTACTAATAATTATTAGATGGTCAGCAGTAGAAAAACAGACGTAGTTCATATTTAAAAGGGAAGAGAGTGAGGATGGGTTGAACTTTGATACACAATATATAGTAATATTCAGATGCGTAAGAGTAAACAATTATGAAGAGAACTCGCTTCTCAAAATGGACACCTTTCCTTTAAGAAAGTTTGCATTAAATGATTTGCATCTTCGACATATCTTTATTGTTTAAGGGAGTGCAACATCATATTAAAATGATGAATGATTATGTGTTATTAACTCACTATATATTTATAATATATATATATGTAGGTGTATATACACCACATATATATATACAAGTATATATAAATATATAAATAATAGTATATGTATGGATATCTTTTTTTATGTTATACATGCTTATAATCCTGTCGGATTCAATTCTATCAACCAAATAAGCAAAAATTATATCTATCTATCTATCTATCTATCTATCATATCTATCTATCTATCTATCTATCTACGATCTATCTATCTATCTATCGATCTATCTATCTATCTATCTATCTATCTATCTACTACGATCTATCTATCTATCTATCATCTATCTATCTATCTATCTATTTCTATCTATCTATCTATCTATCTATCTATCTCTCTATCTATCCTACTATCTATCTATCTATCTATCTATCTATCTATCTATCTATCTATCTATCTATCTATCTATCTTATCTATCATCTATCTATCTCTTCTATCGATCTATCTATCTATCTATCTATCTATACTATTCTATCTATCTATCTATCTCTCTATCGATCTATCTATCTATCTATCTATCTATCTATCTATCATCTATCTATCTATCTATCTATCTATCTACTAGCTCTCTATCTATCTATGCTAGCTATAGATCTATCTATCGAGCTATCTATCTTCAGCTCATCTATCGATCTATCTAATCTATCTAGTCTATCTATCTATCTATCTATCTAGTCTTCTATCTATCTATCTATCTATTTCGAATCCCCCCCTTAATCTATCTATCGATCTATCTACTATCTATCTAGCTATCTATCTATCTATCTATCTATCTATCTATCATATCTAGCTAATCTAGCTATCTATCCTATCCTATCTATCCTCTATCTCTCTCGCTATATATATATAATACTAGGGGGATTTTTATATCACGTATTTCAAATTTGAGAGTTGGGCTCCCCTAGGATTTTAACTTTGGCATAGAAATCATCTTGAGAAAGTTTGAACAAAATCGCAATAATGGATAGTGTCTCCTCAACGAACCCAAAGTTATGTATTAACCTTATGTGTATTTTTTTTCCTGCTACTCAATCGCCTCTAATTTCCTCATTATAAATGCTATTTTCAAACAATTGGATGCAAATGTATGTGTAATTGCAAGGATTACAAATGATTTCTTATTTTTTTTTGTTTATCCTCAATTGAACGAAATATTAAAGTTTTGAAATAGTCATTTTTCTAGAAGACGCCCCAAAAATGATATTTCAAACATTAATATCGGTTCAATTTTGGATACACATAAAAACTAAATACTAAGTGGGAACTTGTAATCATAACTACATTTTGTATAAAATTGTTTGGAAATAGTATTATATGGAGACATATAAGGTATACATACACACACACCTCATATATTTATATATGTAATATACCTATAGATATATATATATATATATATATATATATATATATATTATCTATATATATATATATATATATATATATATGAGGATAATTATTATTTCACGTTCTTTGGCTTTGAGAGTTCTTCGCAAACCGAAAACAGATAATGCAGAATGTCCAACGGCATCTTTATCACATATTTTGTTTTGGGAATGTTGGGTAATATCAATTATTGGGTTAAGCATTTGACAGTCGCAGCATTTATATATATCATCATTCTTGCTTGCTCTGCAAATGGGGACCCCTAACGTCTGCTTTTACTCTGCCAACGAAACAAACAGATGTATTTATAAGGGAGACCTGAACCTCTGTGGCCGGATCCTTCTCCGGAAAAAACTAAACATTTGTCCCATAATGACGAGTTTGGGGAGTATGAGGACGTCCACATCTGTCAATGGAAAGTGCAATATAGATATGAGCTGAGATGAGCTGCTCCAAGAAGCATGAATAACTGCTGTACTAACGTTTTCCCAGGGATATTTATTATAATTTAACCTTTTTCACAGGCAATATTTTTGTTTTCTTTCTCTGGATCATGATATATGTACAGTGATATATGTTAAATAATGATTTTATTATATTACAAATACTTCATGAGGTTATATGAACAAGATCCGAATGAAATACAAGTAATTAAATAATTACCAAACACAGTTTTTGATCGAACTATCCGATTTATCCATTCAGATGAATCTTTTTTCCCCACTAGACAATAAACTTTTCATGCCTTAATTTTATTATAATTTGAACATACGAACATCCAACAAAAAATGAAAAAAACTAATATATTATTGCTATTCGACATACTTCTCAACAAGGCATGCAATGCTTCTGTCCCAAAGATATTTGAAGGATCCAATAATCCTTAAACACAGGACAACAAATGCTTAGTCCAGCAAATGCAATCGTCACACTTGCTCAAACTTCGCTGTTTAAGATAATACACGTTTTAATTGCTTAAGGTCAAGGCAAGCTGCATTGCTTCTTTCATCTGTAAGTGCTTAAACAGTGGACGACGTGTCCTGAATGCATTTCTTTCATGACGGGCATTAATTTTTTTTAAAGAAACTAATAGTGGGAATAAGATTTTGAAGTGGACTTACTTTTTGTAATCTAAGTCATATAACCGACATAGGCTATATTAATAGCAACAAAAGGTTTTTTTTCATTCCTGTTGATGTTGACCCTTTTATTGCATTGATAGACAATTTCAAGAAATAAATTGATATTTATCTCATTGATATGTCTAATTCGTTGGTTTGAGAACTTGAAAAAGAAACAAGGCCAAGAAGCAAGGAGAAGTTGATGGGAGAGCTGGGAGAATAGTTAAGACAAGTACAGGGAGGAAGGTGGTCTCTCCTGCATCCTCTTTGATGGGCACCTTGCACCTGACCAATGTCTGATGTAGATAAAGGACAATGTCCCAGTCTTTTCCTGCAAAGCTCAAGGAATAACAATATCTTGTCTTAGTGAGCCAGAAGCAAATGAATCTCTTCACTTCACCCCAGAGAAAGCAAGTACAAGATGTCACATACAGAGAAGAATCCTAAGGTCCTGTTTTTATGGATCAAAGAGCAGGATTTCGATAATACCTTGTGCGCCATTGAGGAGACTCAAAAATGTTTGCCACTGGTATGAAAGCTGTAGTCATGTGCAAGCTGGAGCAGCACATTGGGAGAAAGCTGCCTGGTTTGGTTTTAACCTACACTTTTGCATGTCACGCAATATCTGGTGGAACTTGTCTAAGGCCTTGAGTCGCCACTACCCTTCACACAGCCAGACCGCAGCTAGGGCCATTGGACGCACAGCGTCCCCATATAATCCATTCGGTATGGGCATTTTTTTTATTTGTTTTTATTTATTTTATATTTTTTATATAATTTTAAAATTTATGTTTCTTCTTTTTTTCATAATATATTTGAGACTAGTTACAAATGTACTAATATGCCCAATGGCAAGAAATATACTCGAGTACACCTGTGAACTTCCTTTTCGCGCCAATTCATTATTATCTGATACAATTGCAACTCTGACCGGTTGACTATTTAAATTTGGAATAATGAACTTTTATCATAAACAAGTCATTGCGACTGCAGACTTTTCCCCTCTAGAATGTTTTATAATCAAATAAAACTCAATGCTTCATTGATAACCCTCCTAAACTGAAAGACAAATTCATTTTTCAATAAAGATAAAGAAAGAGTATTTTAGAAGATTAGTATACTTTTGTCCCCAAAATTTTGGTCATCAGTGACACCAGAATAAGAATGTTAACGTAGGATAACTATCTTCCGATGGTTATGAGTACATATGAGCACCTGCCGTTTAAAATTAACAAAATGTAACTTTCTGAGTTAAATGATATTAAAATTACCAATAGATAATGAAAAACTGCAAAATACCACATTAACAAAAAAAACGACTGCAAATTGATGTAGGTTGGGTTATTATAATTAAAAACTACTTTCAGATATGTCTTTTACACACTATAATACATGGTTTGAATTAATTGATAATAAAAAATTATCTGACCTGCTCTAGGACTAGGAGAATTAAAGCGGTAAGTAAAGTACGCATGTATAAAATAAAATTCTTCCTTTTTTCTCACAAAGGATTTCCCTAATTTTAGTTCTCTTTATCCGTACGGGGCGCTTTGATACTAGAGCTCTTTAAAAATAAAAACAAAGTCCTTTTATTGATTACCTCGTAAATGTTGTAGTGATTTGATATTTATTTCAAATATCAAACTTAATCCCTTTAGCCGGTTTTAAATAGGATTGTGACGTAAATTTCATGACTAGCGACATCTAACGTTAAAGAAAATGACCAAAACTTTGGCCATTTTTTTTTACTTTTTCCTTGCACTTTACTTTAACGCTTTAGGTACAATAAGGAGTAGGACTAAATCACCATCTTCATATTATTACCTCCGCCGAAGGAGGTATTGTTTTCACTGGCGTTGTTTTGTTGGTTAAGTAGTTTTGTTGGTTTGTTGGTTTGTTTTGTCAGCAGATATCTCAAAAAGTACAGAAACAGATTCGGATGAAACGTTTTTGAGTTTTTGGAAATTGCCAAAAGAAACAAGTGATTAAATTTGGCATCTCTGAGTGCAGAATTAACATGCAAAATGAGCTAAATACTAAAAATGTTAATAATGAAATGGGGTCTATATTCAGGGAGTAGGAAAGAACAAACGCTTAAAAAATTTCATTGACGAATATTGTTCATTTATCAGCTAAGGACTACGTCCTGGGTGCTTAAACTTCTTTCTCTTCCCGTCTTCCTCTTATATTAATATTAAATGAAAGATAACACTAATATTAAGAACATGATGGAGAAAAGAAAGGAGTTTCAACATCCAGTGACGTGTTTCTTCATTGACGAATAACTAGTATGACGTCAATGGATAATTTTAGGATGGCTCTCTCTCACTCAGTATTCACCAACCCCCCTACTTATGTAGACATATCTGATTGGATTGTAATTCCGTTAAGTGATTCATTTGGTGGGGATCGGCGGAGGTTTGCACTCTCTGAGTGTATACATGCCTCTAGTTTTCATTATGTAATTTGCATTGATATGTCAGACACATTGGCTAGTAAAATGACACTCTAAGGTCGTCGCCTTCTCTCCTTCTTCTATAATAAGTACACTTTCATGAGTGTTCATAAGCATTAGGCTTAAGTTACAGTAGTGTATTATTGTGAGATCTATAATATATATAGTCTTACATACTTTAGAATTCCTTCTATACAGATCATATCTATATATCTACAATCTACATATTATACATAAAAGGAGGATATGTAGAAATTGTTGATATACATTTCATAAATAATCAATTCATTAATGAAATAATAATAACAAAATCAAAATAGAGGAAATTTTGTATTTGACGACAGCATTTCTGGCGTTTCTAGTACTGTGAACCTTCATCTCCGTGATTTACAAAATCTATATTTTCTTTGTTTCTTCGTATAATTATACTTTTATTTACTGTAGCATTTCATTCTTGTTTTTACTGCCTAGTTGTTCTGTTTTCCCTGTTATATCTATTTACATATCAATTAAGTTTTGCAATCATTATATTTTTGTGATGAATGATATATTGAACCTACGTAAAATGATAATTCATAAATATATACCTATATTTTTTTTTTAACTACTATTCCCTAAGAGTCTGGTTCTTCGCATCGATTCGTGGAACTTGTTGCAGTGGAGGTCAAATACATTACATCAATCTTCCCTATCTTTTTACAAAGTTTCATTTGAGCCTGAAAATATAAAATATGTTTTTTTGAACATCTAAGAGCCGTATTTTAAAGTATGTATTGAATATTTTTTTCATTTTTATTACGGTAGGAATATTTTGGGGGTTTATTATAATTGCAGGCGTTATTATCCAAAAATATAATTTTAGGCGATAATGTTCTGTTTTGTTTTCAACGCTTACTTTGGACTATTTATGAACTGAAGAAAGCAATCCTTTCAATCTCTATTCTAATTTAGTTATAATATACATTGATAAGGCACTTCCAAGGCTTAGGAAAGGTTGAAGGCTCTTTTGGTTTCATCACCCATAGTGATAAAAAGATCCTTCATCTACGATAAGACAAAATAAGAAACTAGAGGCATATATACACTCAGAGAGTGCCAACCTCCCGCCGTCACGGGGTCCTTATGAGCGTTCCAAGGCGGATTTCTCACGACTGGGGCGGCGTAGAGGGACGGGGGAGGGTTCTCCTCGACGAAATTCCGAGAGGAAGACCTCCCGGCACCCAATTTCACAGCCCAGCGACATCTATTGGCAGAGTAACTAACTTGAAATATTTATTAGTATTTAGTTCATTTTGCATCTTAATTCTGCTCTCAGAGATGCCAAAATTTAATCACTTGTTCCTTTTGGCATTTCCAACAACTCCACAAGTTTCATCCGAATCCGTTCCGTACTTTTTTGAGTTATCCTGCTGACCACCAACAAACCAACAAACTAACAAACCAACGCCAGTGAAAACAATACCTCTTCGGCGGAGGTAAAAATGATGAATCATTTGTTGTTTGCTTAGTTTATAAGAATTAACATTCAATAATCTTGCAAAAAATGATTAAAAAAATCATCACTTATTTCTTACTTCTATAATATATATATATATATAATTTATATATATATATATATATATATATATATATATATATATATATATATATATATATATATTATCTAAATATATATTAACAAGATCCAGCTGCATTAATCTGTTTTAGGATGAATCTAACAAATAAATCTGAATAAAATAAATATAAAATCCAATAAAGGGAAAACTTTATTTTGCAATGATTAGAAAATTCCACTCATCAGCCACATGGAGGACTTACGCCACATTTTTTTTACATATTGTACATCCCTCCTATCCGAGGAATACATAATTTATGATGTTCACAAGAAAAAAGTGCTGTAACCTGAGTGGTTTGAAATATATACTTTAACTAATTACCGAGTATTCATTTTTAATGCCTTATCCATTCCTTCTGAATCTTTTATTGCATCAAGCATTTTCAGGACTTGTCTACAATGGGAGTGGAGAAGTTATTTTATTTTGAAATGCTTTTTTTGTTGTAAAAATGAATCAAAATATGAGGCAAATCTCTTCTTAGGGGTTACCCAAGTAAACCCCTCCAAAAGTGACCCTTAAAGATAGATGGTCGCTAAACACAGAAGGCCTATAATAATTCATTTTCCTTCAAGTTCTTTGAACTGAGAAATTAGATTATGTAAAAATGAAACTAAGCATGAATCAAGGTTAATCTCTCTATAATAGAAATCTCCCAAAAGGTACCGTGAAAAAAAGTACTTGCTATACGCCAAAGGCTTTAGATTCGGGTAAAATTTGACTGGGTTTTCAGTGAGTAAATGCAATAGACTGGTGGTCGCTAACACATGTTTAATTGCATGGATGATATAACATATAACGATATTGCGTTTCGAATATTTTTTCTCAATTATTTTGGTTCTATTTTATATTGATGAATTCCTTTCAAGGACTTTTACTACTTGAAGAGCTGATAAATTTGAAAATATCAAAAGAACATAATATACTCTTATCCAAAATGGGATCAAACCACACGGCTGACCATAATTGACGCAAATCACATGGTAAGGTAATATGAATTTGGCTAAATCTACATACACCGAGATAAATGTTTGTTAAGACTATGCACGATATCAAAGAAATACATTTGGTTATATTCCTATTTTTAAAGCAACTTCATTTAATGACAACCAACGATTCTCAATTGATTTGTTGATTTTTTTAATTATAGAAAAATTAATTTGGTACTTAAAAAAAGAGACTTTATTGATTTATATATATATACATATAAATTATATACAAATAAAACATTATTGTTTAAAATTAAACTTCTTTTAATGACAACCAACGATTCTCAATTGATTTTTTTTTTTTACATAGAAAAATTAACTTGGTATTTAAAAAAGAGACTTTATTGATTTTGATATATATAACATATAAAATTATATACAAATAAACATTATTGTTTAAAATTAAATCTCTAATCTAAAATCAAGCACCAATATGTACTTAAATTATTATTAAAATAACTTCAAAGAAACAAAACTGTAAAAAATATAGACATAATAAAAAATGTTGCAAATAATAATAAAACAAACAAGAATGAATACAATTATTGCATTTGTCTTTTTTATTGTAGAATTTGGAGATGTCCAGCGTAGCAAGACGGATAAAATCGTACCAAATCCCCCACATATTTCCACAGAATGGTATTGATAGTAGAGATCTTCACTGTAAAGACCAGATATCGTGTTGCCGTCGAAATCATGATGGCCCGACTGTCTTTAATGTTAATTATTTTGTCCTGAGTTATTTTCTCCGCCAGATAGCTACGAATACTCGATAGAATTAGCTCCATAGTTAGTGTTTTCGCCTTTAGGGGATTCGACCTTTGTCCAAATAGAATAATGGCCATGACATTTTTTCCAACTCCTTTGTCGTTGACTTTGACCCATTCCCTTATGAAGAGGAGGCCAGAACAGTTGGCAAAAGCATGAAAAACTGAATTAAACAATGGTCCAAAGTCTTTACATGACCTATTAAAAACAGACATTTAACAGAAACAGGAGGTTTTACATAACCATAATTTCAAATGGCCATAAAACGTAAGAAAAAACGTTAACCTGATTATTTTCATTAATAATCATAGTTACTCCGCCGAAGGAGGTATTGTTTTCACTGGCGTTGGTTTGTTGGTTTGTTGGTTTGTTTGTCAGCAGGATAACTCAAAAAGTACGGAACAGATTCAGATGAAACTTTGTGGAGTTGTTGGAAATGCCAAAAGAAACGAGTGATTAAATTTTGGCATCTCTGAGTGCAGAATTAAGATGCAAAATGAGCTAAAAACTAATAAATATTTCAAATTAGCCTACTCTGCCAATAGATGTCGCTGTGCTGTGAAATTGGGTGCCGGAGCGTCTTCCTCTCGGATTTCCGTCGAGGAGAACCATCCCCCGTCCCTCTACGCCGCCCCAGTCGTGAAAAATCCGCCTCGGAAGGCTCATAAGGACCCCATGACGGCGGAGGTTTGCACTCTCTGAGTTATATATGCCTCTATTGTGAATTGAATTTAGTTATTTATTGAATGCCATAAAAAAGAGATATTATTAAAATCAAAATTACAAATGGAAAAAGACAGCCCTTAATTATTCAATTGAGTAAGTTATGATTTTATAATCCATCCGATAAATTTTAGTTAAGTTTTAAAAGAGTTTAAAAATCATTAGAGGGTAGCACTGCAAATCCGATATTTTTCATTATTAATAAGACTAATTATATTTTCTATAAAGTTTTATGAGGAATTTGTTAGATTTGGAAATAAAATATTTGGTTTCATTTATAATGAAGTACAGATGCTAGGGGCTTAATTTTATGATATCATTTTTCTCCAATGTAGAATAACGCATATCGAGACACTATTTGTGTCAAGACTATTTTGCAGTTGTTATAACAGTCGTCACAAAACTTATTAGGTATCATTCCTCATTCTTGAAGACCAGCGATAAGTGATTAACTTGATCATAAATTCGATTCCGCCTTGGGCTCAAGACTCGACTTCAATTCGTACTCTTGGATCATACCCTCAAACAAACAAAACTAAAGTGATGAACTTTTAAAAGCTCCTTTCATAAAGGCAAGTTAACAATCAATGTTAAGGGTTTAGGTTCAACTCCTATCGATACAAAATGTACATATTGATCACCTCATCGACCAAAGTATCCTGGGCTCGATGGTATAATTTGAACGCCCTATTGGTGATTCATATTCAGACGGATATCAATCCAAAAAGGTATAAAGAAGATATAATTGTTTACAATAATTTGTTAGAGATAAGATATAAGTATCGTTTATCAGTCAGTTTAATCATATACTGCAACCAATGATATATTGATATATATTAAAGGGTGGATTAAGATTGTCGTTGACAATTTAACTATTTTTATCTGTCTTTCCTCCGTCATAAATAAAACACTATATCCTGAAGTTTTTTCTCGGTGGGCTTGTGGAGGCTTAGGATTTGATACCATTCTGAATAAACGTCTGATAAACCAAGGGACCCCCCCCCCCCGCCCACTTGAAACCCTTAGCTATAACTTCTAAAATCCAGCATGGTTTACTATTTTACTCAAGACATGGGGAAAAGCAAGTAAATTGCCAAAGAAGCTGGTTTTTTAATGGTGTCACACTCTGTATTTTTTTGTACAATTATAGAACATTAACAATTAAATAATCAAATTGGTGATAAAAACCAATGGCTTCTAAAGGCCTGGGGCCTCTAATCCGTCATAAAGTAACGTTCTACTTAAGACAAAATATACATTTATTGTAGTGATAGATTACACAGAATTCTCCCAGCAATAAATATATAAAATGTATAGGACGTCACAAATTTTATTTATGAATAATATAACCGTATGACTTGGAAGACAATATACAAATATAATAATTAAGAAGTAAATAATAAATAAATATTGCACTCAACTACTATAATAACCGTATTTGTTTTAAAGCGTAAATTTAAGAGAGAGGGAGTACAGAGTTTTACCCTTTTTTCTATTTCTCCAAGGACTTTTTCCCACCAAATTTATGACGTCATCAGCTTCACTATAAATGTTCTCGGCCGAATAGATGTCTTCTTCCTCCCTGAGAATGAGTTTGACCGGTGGCTAAATGCTGAGTCCCCATTGAACGTGTGCTGGTGGGCTCTCTTCTGTTTCCTCCTCTTCCTGTACTCTTCGAGGCCGCGATCCTGCTCCGAGTAATCCCAGGCGTCACGCCAGGTCGTAGTTTCTGGCATTGCTATAAAGTTAAGAGTAATATATTCGATAAAGGAAAGTGTTAAATAAATGTATTGGTTAGACAGAGACAGTATTACAAGTTAATACCAAATACCAAAACATTAACTATCTGTTTAATTAATTTCTATAAAGGATTGCAACAAACACGTCAACATTTGAAAGCATTTATGCCACAATGCTAGAGGAAAGGATGCAATTCTTTTGCAAGGAAAGATAGGAACGAGAGAGCATGTCTTTACCAAAATTAGACAATGTCCAGACTAAAATGTCAAAAGGATATTATAAAATCACCGTGTTTTATTTTAAAGAAGTGATTTGAACTTTGTACACACTTGTATTCTATAGAATGTTAAATATTTTTTCTCTCTACAAATATACAACATCTCTAAGTAATATTTCAAATAAATATTGAAAAATAGGACCTTTTATTTAATACAATAATTGAACTGCCAATAACAAGTTCTTTATTTATTATTATATTATTCAATTTAATATAATCAGACATTTTAATGATATTATATAGAAAAACTGCTTTCTTTAAGTTTCCTTTGTATTTGACGAAAGTCTTGCAAGATCCACTAATTGCTAACAAAGAATCCCCAATGTTAATAATATTTATTAGCACACAATGTATCTTGCTTCGAATAAAATATTTATATTTTTGCGAAATAATATATTTATTGTATTTATGATTTTATTTATATATAAGCTATTCGGTTCGATGGATTTGCATTCTTGAGGATATACATAAGCATAAGTCTGTATGTTGATTTCTAACTATATTTTTATAAATAATTACCGATAATGCTGGGTAAAGTGAAGGACCCCCCGCTCCGAATCGTACCAAAGCTTCTTGTCGTTGCATTGCTTCGAATCGTACCATTATTCCATGGCCCATACGTTGAATAGTCCCTTCTTCGACGCGTGTCGTATTGGACCGACTAGGATTCTCCTTCTCGTTTTAATATGCTGGATTTGATTATCACTGCTCAGGACCAAAGGCCAGAGCGTCTTGGATCGAGTCAAGTACTTTCGGAGGAATATACAGGTCAGGAGGCTATACGCAATCACAGACTGTGACAAAATAATTGGCCCTTCTGCGTTATCACTGAAGTACTTGAGATCCCGATGATGAGAGCACCTGCCAGGGTTCCCAGTAGGGCCGCTATGTTCCACACGGCTCCGATTTTGACCTTTCGTTTGAGGCCCAGAGCAGAGAGAATGAATATCATGCCTGCAAGGACAACTGGATAAAAGAAAGAAACGAGGAACTGATGATTGTGATCGTAGCTGCAGCTATCATGCACCTAACACCACTACTTCTTCCCACAGGATGAGGAGGTGAGTAGGATATCCAAAGGGACTGGACTAGTATCTGCAGGGCAATGAAAACCGTTCCAACAAGGAAAAATGACGCCTCCTCTTGAGAACTTACTCTCAAAGGAGTTCACAGTGTAGGCATTCTGCTTCATGTCGCGAAGGATATGGCTCAGAACCCCTGTGAGTGATATGGCGACACCAATCCCCGGGAATAGACGCTGAAGCGTGCAGTTGACACCTGGCTTCTTCACCAGGATGAGAATCAGGTAGATGATAGAGAACCAGGAGTCCAAAGGGAAGAAAGACTTCGTGTACTTTGATTGAGTTATCTTCCTGTCTTCGTCGGAGAAGGAATCCGACGGCGACGCATGAGGAATAGAACGGTTGTTATTGTCATTGCGAGTATTGTGAGCCCTAAGAGATTATGAGGATGCCAAGTAGCTCCATACCATGAAGGGTCGCCGGACCGAAGTTTTGACAGGGCAAGCGGGGTGCTTCGTGCTGCTTGGTAAATATCTGGAGCGTAAGACTTGGAACGATGTGTTGATAGGGTAGGGACGCTTGAAGAGTAATGATGGTTGTTGAGCGTGTTGGGGTCGTTGTCCAGGTTGGTTGTGTCCAGCTTCGTGAAATGGAGGTCCAGATCTTTTCAGTAGCTGTGGTAAACTCAATTACTTCAGTAGTTGTAGCGTACTTGTTGTCGTTGTCCTTGTCGTAATTGTAGTCGAGGATGTAGTAGAAATAGTCGTTGTGGATCCAGCTTGGGAAAGGGCACGAATCGAAATCTCCAACAGGGCTCACAGTTACGATATATCGTAATGCTCTCATTCTCCGTTCGATTGAGGAGTTTTTGACGCTTAAATCCAGCTCAAAGTCATCTGAACACGTTCTTGTTCCACCCAGATGAAGAATCCCTTCTCCATGCAAGTCTTTAGTTTCAGATTACGTCGCTTAGCTTAAAGGTAATGCGTTTCTTAGTGAGAGTTTGGATAGAAGGTTCATGGCCTGAACAGTATGCGAGGAAAATGTGTTGAGTAGAGTGAAGTCACTGTGGGTTGTTACCGTTTCGTAGAGTTCTCGGAGGTTTGAAGGTGAGAGCGCTGCGATCACAATAATGAATAGTTGGTTGACGAAAGGGTTTGGTTTGAGAGGCTTGGTGGTGTCCTGGGTAGGAATTGAATGACGTAGTTAAAGTCTTTTATGAGGGAGAGGTTGTCCACAAAGTACTGACGGGCCTTGCAGGAGAGGGTTAGAAAATATTTGGCATTCCTAGGAGGTTGGATGTGTCTTATAGTACTTGAGCCACTTTTGGGTTAACTCGGGATCCTGCTCTTACATGGAAGCATGATTAGGACGGACTGAAAATAAATAGTGAGAGTTTTTGACCAATTTTTGTAGGATTACAAATGGTGCTTTTTAGCCAAATCGATAATGTAAATAAATACTTAAACGCAAAACATGTTCGAATGTGTCAAAGTAAGAACAAAATAATTTTATTTATTAAAAATTGCTTTATAAGTAAATACATTTTTAAGACAACAAACGAGTATACAATTTTTACATAATCCCATAGTTTAACAAGTAATTAAATCTGAATATGATTGGCTGAATAATAAGTGAAGGTTTGTAATGTTTCCATAATCAAAAATCGTCTGGCAGTTATCTGTCGAGTAAATCAATATTCGGTTAGTATAAAAACAGCAGATCAAGAGTTTTCATGTCCACATAGAAGCCTTTATTATCTAATTCATCAAAGGCAACGGTTTATAGAACACCATTATTTCATGCTTTCATTAAAGTGAAACGTTATAAGTCTTATGATTATAGTGACGTATCAGAAATATAATTTTGATGACGTACGCGGAAAGAAACACATTAGGAAATGTTATTCTTCCTACTTGTGGGTGGACGTCATTAGAAATCGCTGGCCAACAAAAAGTCCTCCCTCTTGGCAATATGGAGGTATCTTGTTTTTCAATATGCTTTAATCAAAGTTATGTGTTAAAATATATGCAGTTCGTTAACGCAATACATTTTACTTGGCATTGAATTGAGTAACGATTCTTTTCTCTCATATTGTTTGGCGTTGATATCTAACATATTTTGATGTTATTTATCTAAAATGAGCATTTTAAAAACACAAACCATTCTCCGTTGCCTTTTTCATCAACTGAAAAGGACTCATTCCTTCTCTTCTGGCTTGGAAATATATCCATGTGATGTCGTATCTTATTTACAATCGACACTCCATGTCCCCATCATCCCTCCGACACTTCCGCCTCTCTTCACGGAGATTCAGACATTGAAAGCCAAGGCGTTTCCTCAGAGAGGACCCACATTGTGGACTCAGAGACGGGGGAAGAAGAGACTCGATTGGCTCACGACAAACCACAGCAAGAGACCTGAAACAAAGCAAAAAAGAAAAGAAAATAATAAATATTGATTGTTTATTTTATGAAGAATGAATTAAGAGCCATCATCATTTCCTATTATCATGTGTTAAATAATAATGACGATAGGAATAATATTTATGGTTTCAAGGATGTATGAACATGATTTCATCACTGAAGAATCCTGTCCATGATGACTCAACATATTTTTTTGGGGGCCCCTTTCTTTACTTACTTTTCTTTATACTTGAAAACCTTCCCTTGTAGCGAAGGCTATATTGATCCCCTCCATGGGCCTGTGAATAAAAATATATATATTTAATAAGAATAACAAACGGGTAGCTTTTTCTCGAACGTGATTGGTTCATAGAGATATAAATTCTCTGAATAACAGATGCATTGTCCATGAGGCCAATAGTAAACTCATCAGTGATGAAAGGTTTTGTGATGTACTTTTTGTGCTTGATACCGATTATTTTATTCCTGGATATGCACAGAAGATTTGTTTGTTTTGGGCAAACTCATGTAATTCTTGATTCAGCCCTCTTTGGATTGGTTGGAAAAGGGGAGAGTAAAAGATACAGAATAGTTGGCATTATGGATTAAAGAATCAATTCACTCAAGTTTGTTGAGGGTTGGAACACCAATAGAGTAATAGGAATATCATCCTAACCCATAGAGTCGAGAGATTATTTTATAGCTTTATTTAGAAACTTATCAGACTTATTTTTATAGTTTATAAGTAAATTGATACCGATTTATTTATTCAAGGATATGTATAGAGATTTGTTGTTTTGGGCAAAATCACGATTCTCTGAATCAGCTCTCTATGGATTGGTTGAAAAAAGGGAGAGTAAAAGAAAAAAGCAGTTGGCATAATGGATTTTAGCATCAATTCACTTAAGTTTGTTAGTTGTGCACCTCAAAGGAGTAATATGAATATCATTCTTAACCCATAAGAGTCGATAGCTATATTTATAGCTTTGTTTAGAAACTGTAAATGTCTACTTTACATTATTTATAAGCAAATTATTTCATGATGTTAAATTCCAAAAAAATAAAAAATAAAAACTAATAAATCTATATAAAATTGATAAGTCGAAATATTTTTTTTGTAATTGACCAAATATGGTTAAATTTCATCCATAATTTCAAATATTTAAATACACTTTAGCATTAAGGGTTTTAAAATATAAATTGCCTTTTCTCTGTCTTTATATACGAATCTTTTGAATGGACTTCTTCAAAATCACCTATTAGTTTTATAAAACAACTGCGTATATTCAGGGACATACTGAATGTATATTTTATTTTTCATATCTGACGATAGATGGAACATCTCTCTGACTCTTTGGACGTAAAAGAAGAAAGAAAACTGCGTGACAAACTGAAAAAATGTTTTTATTAATGGGTTTGCGAAAACGTTTATCAGTGCATCATCTCTATGTATGAATATCACTTTCTTAATTCTAGATAATCAGAGGCGGGCCTACCTACTGATCGGGCAATTTTTCGTGATTCCGTTACTCATTATTTTTCATTAATAATAGTAATATTTGTTTGAGTAAAGAGGGGCTCAAAATGACACTTTGTACAGGGTCTCAAATTTCTTAGACTGCCCATTTTGATAATATATAACTTACCACACTTTCGTTTCGATTCTTGTTTAGTAAACCAATCGACAAGGCTCTGAAAAAGATAAGAGATATATTATTAAACGTGGAGTCATTTTTATGTAATTAATTAAAAGATATAAAATTTTGTCATAGAGCTCGAGTATTTTAATTCCCATCAGAGAATATCTGTATTACTATTTTGTTAATTAGTTACCTAAGCAAATTAATTTAGATTAGAGGTGTTCCTTGATTGTTATCTACATTACAGACAATCTTTGCACAAAGCCTTTACATTAAAGTCAGAGGATCAATTGATTAAAACATAATGCATCTGAAGACTGGACACCCGAACTCAAGTGCGTTATCGACAGAGTGAATCTATTACTCCATTTGTGTTCATTACAAAATGTCTATGGAATTCTGCAAAATAAGGTTTATACATATATGTTGGAAAATATTTTAGAAATACGAACTACTGTAGTTAAACTTGTTGGCTTATTTTTTAAATGTATTTTCGCTTTGATAGAGATAAAGACTTCTTAGAGGACTTCCACCCACTTATGCGGGTTGAGTGAGCTGGGGACTATCTAGGACACCGTTAAGTATTTTTCCCTCACATCGTTTGAGAATCTCCCTAATATATAGGTCGGTGATCTAGGAGCTACACCAAAATATTAAATTGTTTACTCAGAAAGAATAAAAAACCACATGTTATATAATCTCATTACCCAAAAGCAGTTTGTATATTGTAACTAATTGAATGTGGTATTGAGATGCCTTTGATCTTTGAGACTGTAATTTCATCAAACCAAATAAGGAACAATGACTTCACTCAAATCCCACTCAATTGCAATAAAATATATTATACATGTGTAGCAATTTCAACCACTTGTTACGAGATACATTTCAATTAGGTTGTATCAATGCACAAGCTTTAAATTATTTATTTTTATCTATATCACAATCCTAAAAAGCACGTGGACGTTTGATATACATGCGCCCAAATCTGAATGTATTTTAATTAAGATGGCAATACCTTTTAGAGTTATTTCTCATGTTTTAAACCCGAAATACATATACGTCGGCCGTCGATACTTCGCCCCTCGACATTTCGCAGTTCTTTTACTACGCGACGCACGCTTGGATCCCGTTTTTTTCACGGCAAAACGTCCCCATATGATGCTCAATGGCAGAATTTTCACAAAAAAACCTAAGATATTTTGAGGTTGAAAACTGTAAATCTTCAAAAACAGCAGATGGCGGCCCCAAAAAAAGGATCCGGCCCGCGTACATGTATTCAGACACACGTATGACAACAAGGCAAAAATGGCGGAGGTTAAACGCGGGTGATGTCAAATCTCTCTAAATTTCAATATATCTCAACATTGCGATCCCTCATACATAATCTTGTGGCGTGTAGGGGATCCGGGCCGTCGCGACTTTGCGAAGGACGGACTGTCATTACGTGGCCAATATAATTAGGCACTGTCGCCGATACCAAATACCATGCCTAACGAAGATAATATCGCTTAATACAACCGCTTTTACACGTCCCTGTTTTTTTTAATATTAACTGGTGGAAATTAATATAGGTTAGTTTGGCCCTTCTAATAAGATCATCACACTCATTCACAATATAAACCTCTAATGTACGGGCTTAATTGTTACATGAATTAACTACCAATAAACTAGACCTCGCAGAATGGAAGTCTAGATAAGCTTTTTTTAAAGATCTTTAAATCATATTTTTTTTCAATGCAAACAATAGGTATTTTATTTATAAAAGTAAGGCCAAAAATTCAGTGACGTCTATTGTATTATTGTTTATAATACAAAGTACTAACTATTTATTGGTTCTTGCATATCTGGAAGCCTAAACTTTTATTCCCCTATTTACCCCGTAGGCTGTGTCATCAGTTATCTCAAATACTATTCCCTAGCTTTCCACATGAGATCCAAAATAACAAAATCTTCAGCCTTACGACACACCCTTTGTTTTCTCTCTATTCTCTATCGGCACTGGTGCGGATTAAGTAATAATAGATACAAACGTTTCGTGCTAGGTAGTAGACAACGAGGATTAAACATTTTAATCATCGTGAGAGCAGCACACGTCAGAAGGACCTTGGCGGACCGCTTCATAAGCCTTGTAGGTGTAAAAACGTGTCCAAACACTCGCTATATTACATTTCACAACTAATGTTGACCGTATTATTGAAATATATATGTTCATATGCCGGCATAGACTGAATTGAAATGAAAAAGCGTCTTTCCATATGTCGAGTACATAGCGATATAAAGATAAAGAGAACTTATTTCCTCCAATAGCAGAGAAACATCGTTCAGCTGGGTTTTGGACACAATGACGTATTCTCTGAAGAATCCATAGAGATATAAAGATATAGAGAGCTTATTTCCTCCAATTAGCAGAGAAACATCGTCGTTCAGCTGTATTCTGGACCACAATGACGTATTCCTCTGAAGAATCCATCAGAAATAAGAACTCATTCCCTCCAATAGCAGAGAAACGTCGTTCAGCTGTATTCTGGACACATGACGTATTTCTCTGAAGAATCCAATACGCTCTCTATGTCTTTATATCTCTATGGTCGAGTATTCCTTGATTTACCCCCCATCGTTCAAAATCAAACAAAAAATCAAAGGTATCCGCCCTCTCGCTCTTCTTTTCTTTCTTTGATGTGATTTCCCCCAGTCTTAACCATACCTAGACACGATATTGTTAGGCTCTGATCATTTGTTTTTATTGCTAATAAATCCTGGTATCCTTTGTTGTGTTTTTTTTAAGTAATTATTTTTGACAAGGATGTACGCTTTTCTTCACTCACTCCTTGATCTTCATGTACCTACATTTAAAGACCATATAAAATCAGCCCGGAAGCATTTTTCTATAAATAGTGGATTTGCAATTCAATTTGAAGGCAAAATATATATGTAGTATGGAGTACATACTTGTTCAGGGTGAAGAAGTTAAATAAATACACCTTCATCCGTCATTCCCCAGAAAACCAATAAACATTTTCTATCTCTTTCAATCACCCCCATGTTTAAATTTATTATGCTGTGTCCATTCGAGTTGTCATTAATGATGTATGAGAGGTTCTTTCCTTGCCAAGTATAATCTTTTAAGTAGTCAAACATGTAAAAAAACACACTAATAAGAAGCTATCTTCTTATTTGGTAGGGGAAAGTATAGATTGGTGTTGTATATTTATGTATATTTATTCCACCTTTTTTATTGTTGGTCATTTGAAATAACTTTTTCATTGCAATGGTCCAAGGATCGTCCTGGGTTACAACAACTTATTGAGTCACAACTGTTTTATTTTTTGTCATCAATATGATGAACTTAATAATTTAACGAAATATAAGGAGCCTAAATTACTATCACTCTAATCGCTAGTGATCTTAAATCATACATAAACGCTTTTTATATAAATAAGGGCATAAAATGTGCGTATTGTTGTTCTGTTTAATGCCCATTTTTACATTTTATTCGCACTTTACAAATAGTTAAGTTCCTTGATTATCCCAAGTATGATGACTTCAGACCATAGATATATAAGACATAGAGGGCTTATTGGATTCTTCAGAGGAATACGTTTTTGTGTCCAATCTAAAAAAAAAATATATCTCTATGATCAACTTACGATGACGTAGTATAAATTACTTTGTTTATATTGGACACAGGCGACAGCTGAATGATGTTTATCTGATATTGAAGGGAATAAGCTCTCTTTATCTTTATATCTCTATGATTGGAGCTTCAGAGTTGTTATTTATTTTGCAAAGTTCAACTTTTTTCAATCCAGGTAACGCTTCAGTTCTAAATACGTACGATGTTTCTCTGCTTTTGAGGGAATAAGCTCTCTATATCTTTATATCTCTATGTTTCAGACACGTACATTGGAGGTGACGTCATTGGTCATATTTACAAATACGAGTCCCTACTGTAAGAATCCTGCAAATATGACGGATGTTCCGCGTGCCTGCCCACAATAATGTAGCAAAATACAGGAAGACTCAATACGTCCATCACTAGTGATCCTCTCAATCATGCATTTAAAGTGGCACATTTGTTCATATTATATTATTTTATGCACATTTTGCAGTTTGGACTGCTTTATGGATATTAAGCATATGCACCCCTTTTTGCCTTTGTATGTTTTACAAATATGAACTCATTTTAGAGTCTAAGCCTTTTCCCATGTAAAACAGTTGAAATTGTCAATCAGCAACCAACTGTGTAGTGTTGTGCCATATTACATATATCCACAAACTGGACCAACTCTGTAATGATGTTGGTTGTTGGAATCGTATTTTGCTAGTACATAATTTTATCTCAAGTCTCATCCTCAAATAAATTTTTGCTACCGTGTAAATAACATATTTTTTTACATGCCCATTCATATATAGGGCCATATTAGGGCAACGATAGAATACTAGTAGTTTTAAAGCAGAAAATACATGATATTCAAGAAGTTGCATCTAATGAAGAAACTAATATTATGTGATTAACATTTTCATATAATTATTTCATGATGCTTCATATGTCTCTATGAACGATAATCTGTTTTGTTCATGGCTTGGTAATAAATTTAGTGAAATCTTTTATCATAATTATTATCATGAATTAATTTAGTTTATAGATGTATCGTATATATTTTTATACGATTTATTATATTTGATGTCGTTAATGGTAAATTGACTTCATTGAAAAAATCATTCGTCCATTATTCCACAGAATCCACAAAAAACCCAAACATATTTACTGAGAGTGATATGATTTAGAAAGATATATTTTCAGTCAAAGCACAGAAATAAATCACTTCACGAAGATAGTTAGTATCAAGGGTAAACTAATGAGTCAGAAGCTCATAAAAAGACTTTTCATTTTGGGACCAAAGGAGTCGTTTTTATTACCTTTGAAACATGCAACTTTACAAATTCATTCTTATGTAGTACATATATTATTATTTCATTTTAATTATATGCAAAGTAGTGACCACCCACTTATGGATTTTTGGTTTGCCAAGTATTTTAATTAGGTGTATAAGTATTCATCTTGCCAGAGTCATTCAACCAGTATAATGAATTTAAAATACTGTATTTATTACCTCCGCCGAAGGAGGTATTGTTTCACTGGCGTTGTTGGTTTGTTGGTTTGTTGGTTTGTTGGTTTGTTGGTTTGTTGGTTGTTCAGCAGGATAATCAAAAAGTACTGAACGGATTTGGATGAAATTTGTGGAGTCGTTGGAAGTGCCAAAAGGAAGAAGTGATTAAATTTTGGCATCTCTGAGTGCCGAATTAAGGCGCCAAATGAGCTAAATACTACTAAATTTTCAAGTTAGCCTACTCTGCCAATAGATTCGATGTGCTGTGAAATTGGTGCCGGGAGCGTCTTCCTCTCGAAATTTCCGTCTAGGGGAACCCTCCCCCGTCGCTCTACGCCTCCCCGTCGTGAAAAATCCGCCTCGGAAGGCTCATGACGGCGGAGGTTTGCACTCTCTGAGTGTATATATGCTCTAGTTATTATTATTACTCATTGAAGAGAACCATTTTTATTGATATTAAGTTATTTATAAACAGGACGGATCTCAACACCTTGAAGTCAACGCCTTATAACAATTATTGTTGATAATATAACTCTTCGACATAAAAAATATAATAATCAAATTTACCCATCGTTATTTATTACACACATATATTTTCAAAAAGAATATGAAATTAGTTTATATATATATATAATATTTATTTGTTTCTTCCAAAAAAAAATCCATAATGTTTTGTTAAAATTAGTCCTTGTTTTATTATTTTCATATCTAAATAGCTTCTTAAAGGGCCCAAAAATGATCCAAAAGACAAAACATTTGTTTCACTCAATTCTTGAACAGATAGTACTGTGGAATTACGTAAAGATAGTTTGAAATATACCTCATAGATTAGGGCTCAATATAGTCTTTTTCTCCTTTATTGTTTAGATGATATATAAAATTATAAAAAATAATAAATAAGTAAAATACACATTATAGTGTATAATTTTTTTGAAAGGATATAGAAGACCTCTTTATAGATGGATGTTTTAAACCATTTTGGGTTTCTTCAGACATTATCTTGACAATGAATCTTCAACCTTCTCATATTTCATAGAGTTTTGAATGGAAGTTTTAATTATTTCTTAAAGGATATATCTATCTATCTCTCTATATAAATCATATATATATATATATATATATGAATAATATACATTTAAATAGAGCCCCTTATTCCTTTCTTGCCTATCTCCTGGCACGAGGTTTTTAAATGTGGAAAGATATTCAATAGTTTTTGTTACTATTATTAGATTTCCAATCACTGCCTTTTGCATCAAGGATGCTTAATATATTGATCTACTTTTGTGTGTGGAAACAGAGGAATAACTCCTTGGCTAGGGTATGCATGAAAGAATTGAAGCATCCATAGCGATATAACGAATGGAAAGCCTTGGCAGTCAAGGATTTTCTTTAACCACTTTTGGGCTAGTAGTAGCTCATCTTTAATCTTATTCATGAATAAATATAATCGAACAAGAGGTTTCATAGAAAAAATAAAAGGGATTCAGTCATGAAATCTATCATAAAACTCTACAAATATTGTGTGTACAATAACTTATTATCTTTTGCAGAATATTGTTATCTTAGAACTATGTACAACTAGAGGCATATATACACTCAAGAGTGCAAACGGGGTCCTTATGAGCCTTCCGAGGCGGATTTTTCACGACTGGGGCGGCGTAGAGGGACGGGGGAGGGTTCCCCTCGACGGAAATTCGAGAGGAAGACGCTCCCGGCACCCGATTTTACAGCACAGCGACATCTATTGGCAGAGTAGGCTAACTTGAAACATTCATTAGTATTTAGCTCATTTTGCATCTTAATTAAAATTTAATCACTTGTTCCTTTTGGCATTTCCAACAACTCCACAAAGTTTCATCCGAATCCGTTCAGTACTTTTTGAGTTATCCTGCTGACAAACCAACCAACCAACAACTAACAAACCAACAAACCAACGCCAGTGAAAACAATACCTCCTTCGGCGGAGGTAATTATAGTAAGTTTACATGATACTATATATCATAGCATTAAAGAAGAGTTTGTACGTTTATTTGCAATAAATATAGCTGATGTGTCGTATTCAGGATTATCGGACCCGGCATGATTGAACCCAACCTGAGGATCAAAATTACCTCTTATAAACGCTTCATAAAGTTTGAATTTATCCTTTAGTATTCTTATGTTGGGCTGCAAATTTTAGATTATAATGTCTATTTATATTTAATGTAAATTTACGCATGTAACATACTTCAGCATATAAGAAATGAAATACAAAAAAATATATAGTTTTGAATATGAAGAATAAACCATCACCTAGAAGATATTTTTTCCATAGATTTTCCAGGTCGAAAAAACTATTTACAAAAAGTATTGTATCTAATTTCAACATATATGCTGAAAATAAATATGTTAAACATTGATATGTATAATAAAAAGGTCATAATTAACGTAATTAATTTGTCATAGAAGATAATATTGTGGATATAATATTAATAGAGAGGATCTGAACGTTTCATATTTTTGTACCTATAACCTCTGAAAATCTAATTACATTGGAAAAATAGGTGTCGCAAAAAAAATCCATATATAAAAAGCAAGGGTGTATGCGTGTTGAACTCTCAATATTGGGGGTGCGGATTCGAATCCCGAAGGGGAAATAGTCGTTTTTGGTCTACCTCATTGATAAGATCCTAGGTTCGAGTGACTAATTTATGACTAACTATAATGCTTATTTAAATCATGTCAGAATTGCCATTCTATTGAGTCATATAGACAAAAAAAAAAAACATTTTACGGAGAAAAACTATCGATTTTAGGGCGGAAAAGTCATGAAATAGGCATTATAGTTTGGCAAATTATCAAGTAGAAAATATGGATAATCTTGATTTAAATATAATTATTGTAAGACACATTTGGGGTCATAAAGAAGGTTCAAGCCAATATTCAAGCTAATAGGACAAGTGATATTGTCGTATATAGAGGACATACAAAGACACGGAGATGTGACATTGACGACAAAACATAACATACTTCTTTATATCAAATCCACCAACAAAAAATGAGCCTCCTCTTGTCGAAGAATATGGATACTTTCTGTTTATTAACACTTCGAATTGCCCAATCTTAAGAACCGATCAGGCATTATAAAAATAAGACCATTTACATATGGGGAAAAGATATGCTACAAATGGAATCAATACATGCATACTGCTGTATTTCATCTATAAGCCTTCAAAAAAGATACTCACAAATATATATGACCCAACCTATAGTATAATTTGTGGAATATAAAATGCACAAACCCTTTATATGATATTGGCCTGAGCCTACTGCAAAAAATGCTCCCAAGTTTTGTTTTTTCATATTAAGAAAGGAGGAGTAAAAAAATAATTATTTTTCTCCCAAAAAACACGCACACGATATTTCCAAATATGCCCAACTAATACATTTAGTTATGTATGAAGTAGTAGTAGTAATATAAGTTAAAAACGATTCAGTCCCTGATAGGTTATAAAAAGGATGAAAAGGGGGGGGGGGGGGTTAGAGCAGATCTGGTTCTGCGTTGAGTATATTTTTATATGTATGTATGCATGTAAAAGGTACAGAGTCATATAAAATAATAAAAATAATTTTAAAGACCACCCAGAGAGATTTTTTTCTTTTCTTTCTCTCTTGTCTTGTAAAGGGAAAATATATTACATGGACTGCTGCTTGGTCGGGCATAATGAGAGTAAGGAAGGAGAGACCCCCTTCATTCCTCCTCGGGAGCTCTCTTAATGACTCGTTACACCGATGTTGAATGTACAAATAAGGCAAAATGAGAGGTAAAGAAATGTACAACGAGAAAACAAGAATGTTGGTAGAGTTGCAAGGAGTTCAAAGCCACATATTATATTTATATATATAAATATCAGAGCTGGGGTTCGGTAGAAAAATCTACCGCCGGTTCGATATTCGGTATATACCGAATGTCGATCGATATCGGTATTCGGTAGATTTTATTATATATCGACAGTATCAATCGATATTCGGTACGGTAGACTAGAAAGAGATAAATCTATTTATGTATCTGCTCTGTGACTTCTTCATATGCATTTAATATCGACAATTTATAAGAAAGGACAATTAAGTACATAATTTGTTATAATTTATAATATATTATTTGAAATTTAATACATAGTAATCTTATAAAAATTATATATGTACTTGGATATTGTAGGAAATGGAAGGCTATAGACTTTTTTTCATTTACTGTCTCTTATTGTCCGATATTAAATACACTTTCAGGTACTCTAGTATTCAATGCATAGCATAAGCTTATTGAATGTCTATTTATGTATCTGCTCTAAAATACTATACATAAGTTGAAGTTGTTTATTATTCTGCGAAGTTCAAGTTCTTCACACAAGGGAACGCTTGGGCAAAGCGACAGTTGAACGATGTTCTTACTATTGAAGGGAATGAGCATATATATATATATATATATATATCTATTATATATATATATATATATATATATATATATATATTATATATATTATATATATGATAGTTGGGCTCCCCTAGGATTTTCCCCTCGGATACATAAAGATCGCATTGTGAAAGTTTGAACGCAATCGAATAATGAAAAGTGTCTCTTCAACGGACCCAAAAGTTATGTAGTAATATTTTTTCGCCATTCTATCGCCTCTAATGTCTTCATTATAAATGATTTTTTCAAACATTTTGATGTAAAGTGTAGGTATGATTACGAGGATTTCAAATAGTGTTTATGTTTTACTTACGTCTAAAATAAAACTAGATATTAAGGATCTGAATAGTTGCTTTTATGGAAAATACCCCAAAAATGTATTTCTAAACATTATATCTCGTTCAATTTTGGATGTATATACAAATTAAAAACTAATTTTGAATCTTTGCAATCATAACTATTTATTTATAGCAAATTGTTTGATAAAAGCATTTATAATGAAGACATTAGAGGCAATCGAATGGTAATTTTTTTTACTACAATATGTTTACTTCATAACTTTTGGGTCCGTTGAGATATATTATATATATATATATATATTATATATATAAATACTATATATATCATCTCTCTAAACTAATTTTCATTTAAAAGTCTCTCGAAGAAACAAAGTTTCTACGCAATAAATAAAATTTGATGGCAGAACTACGCAACAAACCTCAGGAGACGCATGCTTATGAAATATAATCAGCTTGACCTTCTCCAATGTACATGTAATATTTTTCTGCCATGTCATCCTCCTGAGGGACGACATATCACATTGTTATATGACATGGATGTAGGGAGTAAGGCATATTATAGCCTCCATCTTCCCTCATGTCATCAATCATCGTCCTTTGGCATCAATCCATGAGATGATTTGCCAATCAAATGATAATAATTCGATGAAAAAAAAAATACGAACCTCTCATGATGAGAAAAATCCAACTCAGGGTCAATCATTTTTCTTTCTTTCTCTCTTTTTTAACATGACTTTTTAACTCCAATGATGTAAAAAGCAACCGATTATATAAATTATTTCTTATCATGAATAGTTATCATAGTAATTTTTTTTAAAGATATCCTACCAGGCATTGCAAGGAGATGAAAGCACACAATAAGCACTTCTTTGTAGAAACTTTAAATTATAAAAAACCTGTTTTTTAACTCCTTGGGATTAATGAGTTGGAAATTTCTTAATTACTCTACGCTTATTACCTCCGACGAAGGATGTATTGTTTTCACTGGCGTGGGTCGTTGTTTGTTTGTTAGTTAGTTTGTTTGTCAGCAGGATAACTCAAAAGTGCGGAACGGATTCGGATGAAACTTGTGGAGTTGTTGGAAATGTCAAAGGAACAAGTGATTAAATTTTGGCATCTCTGAGTGCTTCTTTAAGATGCAAAATGAGCAAAATACTAATAAATATTTCAAGTTAGCCTACTCTGCCAAAGATGTCGCTGTGCTGTGCTCTCAAAGAGGAGAGCACAGCACAGTGCTCTCTTCTTGAGAGC